>OZ026615.1:106517685-106560185 GCA_964020975.1 Hermodice carunculata | reverse complement strand
TTATTATGTGGGTTGTCTTTGCTGAATATTTAGCTTAGGCAAGGAGCCGCTACTCAGAGAGACGTGTACGGGTAAAAGGCTCCGAAACATGTTGAGTAGTTACCCGCTGAAGACCCTTTAATTTATTTAGGCTGATACAGCCTATGTCAAAATTTTACAGAGGAACGTGTGCAATATAGACAATAGTAATTCCATATATATACAGGTTAGACAGGGACAGGTAAGCTTATGGAGAGTAAAGAGTTCGAACTGCGGAATAGGATATTGACTACTAGGAAGTGGTTCTGGGCAAAAAGACACAAATACAACAAATATGTGTGTGTGTGTGTGTCGGGGGGGGGGGGGGTGTTCAGCTACGAGCAGGGCTATTCATGAAGGAACACTTTCCTTTCCGAAATGATGGACTCAGGGGTTTTATGAGTGAGAAGCACGCACATTTTTGTGCGTTTTAACAATCACACAATTTGATCATAGCTATGTGATACTGTCATATGGTCGTAATAACGAGGATACATACCTTTTGAAACTAGTTTAACTGGAATTTTTACATTTTGTTCATACCTAGGGCAGTGATTTGCTTGTAAAACACATTGTATCATTCATAAAACACTCGACGAGTGATACATCGTTTCCAGTGCTGAAGTCATCTCCAATCTATAGCTCAACGGGTCACTACTATGAATAGCAACTCTCACTCTCTTTATGGTTTAATGCTAAGTGCACTTACCAAGCCACCAGCATAAAAGGAAAAACGAAACATAAAGACAAACCTGTTAATTCTAGCCCTGACATCGACATCACGTTAGAGACAACATTAGTCTTATTATACACCGATATTTTACTTACAAATTGTCATTTTTGGAGAAGTACTCTTGGCATTTTTGTACGTCTACTGATCCACATATCTGTATCGATGGATGGTTGCTACCAATTAATTTTTATCTACGCTTGGTACATAGTTGAAAATCCATGTCATTATTTTAAGATATGATGTTTAAGCGAGTAATTTGTACTTATGACGTGTTAGTCCACTCAACTGTATTCCGTATGGAATATAAATGGTTTTGTATCTTGCAGACTCGAACACACCGGCGACAAATGCTATTTTTTGGTAACTGCGACACAAGGAACACCATACGAATCAATTAAGATGCAGATGAATTGCAAATAGTACCACTGGCAAAGTGGTCACACGTAAAAGTTCAGGATGAGTCTGGCCATTGACACAACAGATCCTGGGACAAAAGGGAAAGTGGAATCGGATACAATACGCGAAGGATTGAGGACCTTTTTGCTGGTGTTTCAAAGCGTTGCAAGTGTGATTGGTACATTGGGAAACCTGTTGACCATATTAGTCATAACCACAAATCGAAAGCTACAAAACGTGCCCAATGCTTACGTGGCCAGCTTAGCAGTGGCAGACCTTATTATCTGTGTTGCCGTCATACCCTTCTCTGTTGTAGTTCTTTCAAGTAATTGGAAGAATGAAACACCAGGTTGCCACATCATTGGCTACCCCACCTGTTTAACCTTGGCTGTATCTATGTTGACTCTGGGGGCAATAGCTTTCAATAGATATATACTAAAAGTCAAGTCAAGGGGATTATACATGAGAATATACACGAAAAGGAATGTAATCTTGAGCATCGCAACTACTTGGATCATTCCAATACTATTTTTTGCTGTCCCTTTCATGGGCTTCGGGAGTTATGGCTATAATTCCAAGATGGGATCTTGCTTCATTGCATCTGATACATACACATACTGGTTTATGCAAATCTTTGGTCATGGTCTTTTAGCTTTTCCAGTTATGTTCATCACATTGATCTGCTACTTAAAAATTATGAGCGCATTCAATGAAGCAAAACGGCGCGTGGCGGCGGCCCAAAATGTTACCGTGGCTACTCTTCGTACCCAGGACAGCTCCACTACAGGTCAAGAGGTAGGCAGTGCAAACTCGTCATTCTCAGACACCAGCTCCCATTCCGTACAAAAAACCAAAGTTGTCCGGGACAAGAAATCAAAGAATGTCGTGATCAACTTGTTCGTGGTGTGGTGTGTCTTTGTCATGTGCTGGATGCCGCTCATTTCGGTTTACTCTGTGGATTATTATAGGGCTGCGCCAGCGAGTCTTTACCATATATTGATCACCGTGGCCATGTTTAATTCTGTTGTCAATTTTCTCATTTATACCTTCATGAACAGAAATTTTCGATTAGCTTACATTAACTTTTTAACTTGCAAACGTCGATAAAAATTTGTGGCATTGGTACATATATTGATTTGCTTTATACATCCTGCACAGCTTGGTGGCATCGCGTCCAACTCGTTTAAACATAAACAAACGGCAGTTGGGAAACTGCAAAGAAGGTGTTTAAAAATAACCAGATTTGGAACACAAATCATACAAGTGCGTCTCTCATGTGGTGAACTGGGAATGTATACTGAATGTACATGTTTCAATCTATTTGAACAGAGAAATATAGGTCCTCCTTTAAAAGTTAAGGTGTTCCAGTGTTGAGAAAATGTTATTAGAAATATATATTGTACTATAAAGGTTGTCTTATAATAACGTATGGCACATGTGGACTATTTACTGATGTACTAAATAATGTACAGTATTCTACTCAAGATAGTATATAATTATCATTTGAACTTCACCAAACAATATTCTGAGTAAAACATCAACTGGGTCTGTGACATTTGTACATACTAGAACTGCCTGTGGTGACTAATGTTTTCCTAGTCTTTCAAATTGAATATTGTGCACAAATAAAGACAGGTTAGTTTCCATATAAGACAATGGAAATCTGGATACTAAGCATATATCAGCGTGTCTAATTATGAAAGCTTACAGTAAAGTGACGTAGCTGTCTTAAATATAGTTTACAATTAAGCACAATAATATAACAGATCGTGACTGGACAAAAGTAATTCTTTCGTTACTACTGACATACATGATTGTGTTCATCAATACACCTTTTTAATCCAGCTGACCATGAAAAAGAAAAAAATGCATTTCTAGATACATGTTACGCAATCTCTTTGTTTTTTTACAGCTATGACAAAAGGCTGCCCTGCTAGTGCACTATAAAAACAATGTTCACATTCAGAAAGAGCATGGCCAGATGGAAAGCAGGCAAACAAACAAACTAAAACAAGTAAATAAACAAACGAACATCCATATATAGAAACCTTATTTTTTCAGGTCGTCCATTTTTTTTCAGGGTTTTTGTGTAATCTAGGTCTTAAGTAGCACAGAAAAACATGACATATATTCATAAATTTCAAACCCAACAATGACAGCAAAGATATTTCAGGGTTATCAAAGCATCAACATCCATCTTCCAATACTAATGCAAAGAAACTAATTTCACTCCTGACTCGAGATAGGCAGTCACACGTAAAAGGCAACTGGTGGTTTTGACCTCTCGACCTTTGAAGTATTCTTCATTAGCTACAAACTATAGCGTTTCATAAAAGTATAGGCCTAAGCACTCAAGCCCCAAATTATATTAACTCTGCCAAAAAAATAAAATGAGAAGCCTATTACTTTTTAGTTCTCCTGACTTGTCAGTCAGCTGGCTTTAAAGCAAAAGAAGAAAGTAGGCCTAAAAATGACACTCTTGCGAACATATGACCCTACATAGTATTTTCATGTCTATCATTCTCTTTTTATTGTGCTTTCTGGAAGGTGGCATTACATATTATTGTAAATCCTTCTGCGACATTCCATACATGCTATGAGATTTGGTGTGTTGTCCAATATGAGTTGGTAGTTACCTTGTTGTAACCTGCAATAGAATCACATCTGACCTATCCATTACAGAGTTATTCTCCGTTTACGGGTTAAGGTTTTTTCCTTTATGGCAGGCCGTTTTAGCATTTATTCCATAATTATACATATGTGAAATCTTTTTTACACATGTATAATTACTTTCACATATGTGCAAAAGAATTTCACATATGTCCGACAACTTTAAAGACTCTTACATATGTGGAATAGTTTCACATACAAGTGCAAAGGATTTACACATATTAAACAGTTTTACACATATGCACAATTTTGTTTTTACTTAATATGTGTAAAACTGTTTTACGTACGTGTAAAAGAATTTTACATGTTTTTAACATGTGTGAATAATCATGTATGTCACATGTATGGGAAACTTACGCACGTGAAATTCTTTTGTGCTTTTGAAAAAAACGAATTTATTGTACATATGCGTAAAACCCTTCCACATGTGTGTACATCTATCTTTACATATGTATAAATCATTTTCACCTATGTTAAATAAAACAAATGTAAAATAAATGATTTTACATATGTAAAAACATTTTACACATGTGTTAAACTACTACACATGAAATTTTTCATATATGTGTAATTATTTTTCATTTATGTGAAACAGAAACGGTTAGGACAATAGCCCAGTTTATCGGCTCAAAAATACTGTTGGTTTCTCCAGTCGGTGGCAGCGTCACATGAGTGGGCATGGGCCCTCGTACACATCAACACGGCCCAAATTGGCCATTATTGGCTAATTCCGTTATGCCTGCATGCAGGCTCCAAGTTCAAACTCAAACTCGTTCACAGTCTTGTCTTAGCTATTGTCATGGAAAGACACTGTACATCAACTTTAAGGCAGGATTTTAAAAAAAAATGTAATGCTTTTAATTTTGTGTTTTCAATGCAAGCACCCTTTTCCCACAAGAAACTACCATCAGTGCCTGCTACTATACCTATGGCTGCAAGCAAACCCCATGTTCTGGTGTTGAGGTACAGCTACACAACACGGCTTGAGTCTGCGTTTTCATAAGGCTCTCCTCGTTTAGATTTGAATGTAAGCCAGTGCAAAGTTGGTTTGCAAGGAACTGGTAGTACATCTGCTCAGGAAACCATGGGATAGGAGGTTTTGCCAGCCGGTCCACTGGTTCCATCCACAGGTTGTGGTATTACAGGGAGAGAAACTGTTTGTGTAGCTTGAAGGTTCCTGTAGTGCGACAACAAATAATACTCTTTATAAACACTTTGTAAGGTGTGTCTTAAGTGCTGATCCTCCACTTGTTTTCTAGCGTCTATCCTACCTGGGTTGAAAGACCATCACCTACCACTCCAGGAAGCTAGAAAAAAAATAGAAGCAGCAGTGGCTTCCAAAACACAACCGTCTTCAACAGCCATCAGTACCAACACTGCAGAGCCTTAATCCTTATCGCCACAAGCAGATATTTCTAGCTAAACTATCTCACCTGTGAACACCTTTGATCAGGTCATAAAGGTATTACAGTGGAAGCATCAGAGCATGAGATGGGTATTGGTGAAGTTCTGGCAACCGCAGTTGCCTCCAATTTCATTCCTTTCATTCCCACTTAATCCTCCCAGTACTTGGTAGTGCAAACCATCCATGCTCAGTTGCCTCTATGCCTGCACCAAAAGATCTGGGTAGTGGAATATGTGGATTTTAATTTGTTGTTGAATAGAGAAGACAAACCAGTTAAACTTGGTACTCTTGATAATGGAGGTGAAGTTCCTGAACTGGTGAGCTGGCCATCCAAACAGAGGCCTCTGTCTTTGTCTGAGTGGACAAATGCGTTCCATATTTTCATGTCTCAGATCATTATGAAGGGGCCTTAAACTTATTAAAATACAATAATTTGGTTTGCAACATTTCCCAGGAGGACTGAGACTGACAGTATCATGACAAACCGCGTAGTTGCACGTGTCAGTCTGAAGTGCTGAGATGGGAGCAGGTAGACCATGTCACTAGGAATGTCTTCATGGGTTGTGGTATGGTAAACAGGCAACCAGTCCAGGGGTCAGCCCTTTCAGCCAAAATAAAAAACGAAAAGAGGAATGCCCAAGGGATATTACTACAACTTCCACCTCGGAAACGAATGTTCTGGCCCATGTGACTACAAACACACATGCTTCGAGTGTTCCTCCTCCCATCCCACCCTGAGATGCCCCAAAAAGACCACGAAGAGGGCAGTCTCCTTAGTCCCGATATACTAACTCTAAATTAAGGTCATACCCAAGTAAAGATGAGAAAAATTAAGGGAATGCCTTAAAAAGTATCCCCAAGACAAAATTGATTTTCTGGTAAGGGTTTTTTATGTGGTTTTCTTACAGGCTTTGGAGGGGACAGGATTGGTCAGCCATGAAAAAATTCAAAGAGTGCATGAATGCATCTAGAAATTGTGCCAAAAACTCATTTATGCCCGATTTGGTGAATTATCACTGTCAAATTAGTCTGCTGTGAGTAATGTTCTACAAATAGTTAAAGATAATGTGTCCAGCGTCACTAAGTCTCAAAGCACAAAGGAAATTATAAGTCTGTTTCAAAAATTCCAAACGTAATTTGAGTGGCCAACCATGTTTCATAGCCTATAAAGCCACTAATACCATAATTGCCAAGTAAAATTGCTGATTCAGTACCTCCAGATTCGTGGGGCGTGCTCAGGCAACCTGTTCCTGAATGTAGCACATCATTTAGGGACCCAGGTGAATCAAAACCTCCAAATATGTCTGAACTTCTGTCACCCGGACAGCAAACCCCACAAATATAGCAGTTTTTTTATAGGTGCGGCTTTCCGGGGCCCTTTGAATGGACTCCCAGACAGTGAGATCTGGCTGAAAGGTCAGTGGAAATCAGACGCATTTTACATATACATTAGAATAACCACAAATTAACAACCTGGTCCACGTGGTCAGTCCCAGTTATGCTATGATAATAATCATACCACACAAGTTTTATTTGCTGTGCCATACTCACAAGGCTTACTTGGTCAAGCTGTCTGGGTAGGCCAGAGTTACAGTCTATTGTTTATATAAGTTTTGTTTTGTTGTCTATTGCTAGTTCTGAATATAGGGATCCAGTTAGGATATATGTGTCCACAGTTGGGGATTCGAATTCTAAGGCAAGCATTGAACCATTGATTAACAAAAGCACATTGGGTGGTGCGGCCCATCACAGGGCTCTTGTGCCTGGTAAATATCAGGACAAGTTGACTTGATATATTCCATGAGGTGTTAACCAGCCCATATATAGGTAGACCATAGTTATTATGATGGGTTTATGTTGTTAGTTTAATTGCACAATGGTTCCATCCTACATGTTATATACAATTAAAAGCTCTGCTGTTAGAACTCTCAGGGCTCATTACGTGGGCCTTATGCTTACCTGCACACCATGCCACTAGGCTGGATGGACTAATTGATTAATTCTACTTTCATGTGTACAACCATATGAACACATGGACTGTGTCATTGCTATATCAGAGAATAAGTTGGACACTACTAGACTAAGTGGCAAGACACCTTAATTGATCATGTAGTTCTATTTTTGTAAATATAAAATAACATGCATAATTTCCTTTTTAATGTGCTGAGTTATTATTGTTTCCTTATATGTTATTTTACGTATTATAATGTATATATGAGCTCAAAATCCTTCGCGGGTGGTGGGGGGTGGTGGTCAGCTTAGGTACTTTGGTCGACACCCACACACCTTGGCCTCATGGGGCTTGAACCCTTGACCTTTGCCATTCACATGGAGTGTGGAACTGTGTCCCTTGCTGCCAGTATACCTGGGAGTTTGTGGTCGCTCCTCACTTTAAATTTTTTCTTGTTAGTAGGCCACAGCTCTATACACTAACAAGAGGATGTGACAGTCCTGTGCTCAGCTGATCTTAAATGAACAGACTAAAGTGGCCCTGTGAACTTCATATCAAGGTCATCTCTGTCTCAGACCATGATCACTGTTGCTAACATGTACATATCCCGTTGCTGATCGTAAAAAAATACGGTTATATCACAGCGCCACCTGTCAAACAAATTAGGGTCTTGGGGTCCCCACAAGTGTCCCTGTGCTATTTCAAGCACTTGTTTGGTGGTTTTCGAGATCTTTCAACAATTTTCCAAAAAAAATTAAACAACAAAATTCATTGAAAAATCCAAAATTCACTGAGCCGTGATCATTTGAACAAACCAAGAAGAGCCTCACCCAAAGTACATCCCCATCAAGTGAACCTGCTTTATGGTTTTGGTGAAGTGTTATATGTAAATGTCCATTGCAATCCCCATTCACTCACATAAACAGAGTACATGCATGAAGCAGCACGCGCCCGAACTGAAAACAAAAATCGTTCAAAACCAAGCGCCAAGGACAGATTAGGAAGTATGAGTTCTTTGAAGTGTTCCTGTGTGATATCAAAGGAATTGGGTGAGCAGTTTCAGAAATAAAAATTTGCCCAAAAAAGAACAACAAAACAAAAAATAACTAAAGAATCCAAAATTCCTGCAACGTGATCATTTGAACAAACGTAATAGAAACCGACCCAAGACACTGCATTACCAGTAGGTTTGAAATGAATGTGGCACATGGTTTCAGAGAAGTCAAAAATGCAAATTTGCATTAGAATGCCCATAGATTTAATGAGAAATCAGTAGGATACGTACATTTACCGACAAGAACGCAAATGTATGTATGTATGTATGTATGTATGTATATATATATATATATATGTATATATGTATATATATATATAATTGTTAAAAATCAGAAATCCACAGCAGTGCCACCTAGTGAACAGCTTTGTTTGACCATTTCGCAAGGAGCAAAGCCACCTAGCAACAGCTTAACTTGAGTGACGGGAAGAAGTCGAAATATCGAAAACACAGTAAACAATAAGAACAAATACAATGCAGCGCCACCTGGTTAACAAATGAAAAAGTTAGAGTCCCTAGCAGTGTTCCCGTGTGATATCAAAGCTTTAAGTTTTAAAAGAGTTTTACCCCAAAAAGAAAAAAAAATCATAAAAACTCCGAAAAATCACTGGAGTATGACCACTTGAATAAACTTGGAAGATACATTTACCGACAAATACCCCCCCCCCCCAAAAAAGCCTAAAACCTGAAATGTACAGCAATGCCACTTAGTGAATAACTTTGTATGACCATTTCACAAGGAACACATCCGCCAAGTTTCAGCTAAATCTGAGTGACGCTTCTTTAAAAGTCGAAAATGACGGAATCCAACCCCCCCCCCATAAATAACACCAAAAATCGAAGGCGCCTGTTGCACAAATTAAGGTCAAGTGGTACCAAGAAGTGCAATGCAACTTCGAAGCAATTGGCCAAGTTGTCTCGGAGATATTGTTTAAGGATTTCATCAAAAACTGAACAAAAACAAAAACAAAAAAAAACAAAAAAAAAATACTTGACCATGGACATTTGTATAAAGTTGGTAGAGACCCACACAAGGTACATCCGCACCAAGTTTGACGTTAATTTGGCTGACGTTTTTGGAGAAGTCGAAAATGTGAAGTGTGGACGAACGACAGACGGATGGACCATCCTAAAAGTTTAGCTGACTGACAAGTCGCTTGGGCTAAAAATGATTAATTGGAACTCGGAAAATAAAATTAAATCGGGAAGTGGTTAGCGTCCTCGTCATTAATGAATCTACAAACCCGTTGTGTGAATGTTGCAAACGTAGCTTGTGAAGCATCTTGGAGGGGCATAAGGTGTCTTATTTTTGTCTCCCGTAAGAACAACCATTTCACACTTGTGAAAAAAAAAGTTCACATATGTAGAAAAAAATTAAACCCATGTGGAATACTTTCACACATGTATAATCGAAACTTTATTTCACAAATGTGCAAAACTATTTCAGACATGTAAAACTGTATTGATTTTAAATAATAAAATATTCAATCCAATGGATGCGCCCTGGCTTTGCCCCTTGCTCATTGTGTCCCATTGTAAAATGATTCTTTTTTCGTCTTACACGACCGCTATGATCAATGCAAGTTTACTGCATTGTATCCAACACATTATTATTTCCAAAAGGTCCTTTGTTGACAGCAACAAATAATATTAGCCAATTTGTTAGGTATTAAGCAAAACGCAGAGAAAACTTAAAAGGCAAAGGACGATAATAGGTAAAGAATTCGGCTGTTTCATGCTCGTATAGATAAAGAACCATGCTGCTAGGACCTGTTGACGCGAGATTATCACTAGGGGGCAGTTATTTTCAGCATTCAGCACTTTCTTCGAGTATATTTCCCATATGTTTTAATCCTTTCCAAATATGTAGACTAAATGAATATTGAAATAGTTTTACACATATGCAAAATCTTTTATTTCACACATGTATAAACATATTTCACATATGTGTGAATCTTTTTCACACATGTAAAATCATTTAATTTACATTTGTAACAAGAAATACACATGTGAAATAGTTTAATATGTATGTACAGTAAATTCATATGAGTACATATTTTTCACATATGTGAAACAAACATTAATATTTTACATACTGCGACTGACGCTTGGTCACATTTCAACTCACTCATGGCAATGGGAAACTGATTTGCGGTGAACTGCATTCTTTCTTTCATCTGCTTGTTTTCCACCTACCACAATTTGAACAACCGATCTGGAATGTCAAAGCAATTTTGTAGACCTTGTTTAGTCTTTTTCCAAGAACGAAAAAAAAAAGAAGAAAATAAAGAAAATAAAAACAATCCTATATCGTAACATGTATTGATGTTTGTGACAAATACTATTGTTATTAGATTGAACGAATGCACTGCACTGATAAATGTCAATAACTGCACTAGGATAATGCTTTTACATTCTGCATTCAACTGCACATCAGTTTTTGAAAGACCTCACCTTTTAGCGGATTTCATTAAGAGCAATACCATGACTAATGTTTGCTGCAGATTCAAAGGTTTAGTCAAGAAGTTACTACTGAATGAATATTAATCAAAGTTCTTCTGGCCCATGATTTACAGACAAGTCTCCCTTGTATTCTATATGTCTTTTAACGTACAGATGCAGACATATTAACCCTTAAAGTGCTGATTTAAGATTGAGTCAACAGCTTTCCTCATGACACTTTGCGCACCTTGCGTTCCAAGTGTCCCGAAGAAAGCTGTTGACTCAGACTACTTTTTGCTTCAGACAAGACTTGTTGGTATTTGAATGAAAGGTATATTCCTGAGGAATTTAACTCTTTTAACCATTATATGTTTAATGGTAACTAGAAAGCAAATATAGCAGTGATTAGCACTTTAAGGGTTAATCTTAAAATACATACTCTTTATGCAATTTGCAATCTTTTTCTCTCATTATTATGCTAACGGGCATGCATTCAGTGTCTAGGAAATGACATATCTTGTTTTTTCAGTCGCTAATACCTAATGCCTATAAAGTCTTTACCTGTGTCAATGTCAGTTGGTTTATAAAAATTGACTTGGCTGCCAGTCTTATTATGATTAACAAGTTAAAAAAAACCCGAATTATTGTGCAAGTTGGGGAGGCTTAAAAGCCCCTCCAATGCTAATGCCCAAATGCGCTCACCCTATTAAACTGGATGCAAGATAGAACGGCAAATTTATGTTTATCTGCGGTAACAATGCTGTCTATGACGGGCTTCTTTGCCATTAAAAGTCAAGGGATTATTTTGGTTTGCAATGCGCTACCATACTCATGTGATATGAGGCTCCTGCAACTGTACAAACATTCCTTGAGCTAGCATCAAGGGGAACGCCATCGAAGACATGTCCATTGTCTTCCTCAACATAATTTTGTTTTAGTGTAAAAGCTTACGTTTTCTCAATATGCTCTTGATCTCAAAAAGTAAAGTTGGGTTCCAAAAGAGTTAACATTCCATTTTTTGCAAACCAAGACTATTTGTGGTGTTCAAACAAAAGAAAAAATACACAAAATGTACGTTTATCAAAATGTTTACAAAAAGAAGGAAAAACTTATTCCTTCTAAGGCACCAAAAGCTGAGATGTAAAAGCTTTCCTCCACAGGAATCACATGTCAATATAATATTTTTATCAGACATGCAGACATTATGGCATGAGTATTAATGAATAAACATTTGGCCACTAGCACATGAGGATATTTGCCCAATCATGTAGCTGACGTCCTCATGCTAAAAGAAATATAAGGCGTTTTAGATAGCACCTTGATTTCGTTTAATCATCTGAGAATTTCTGAAATGTATACTGAACTGACAGCTCTCGAACAAAGCAAATCTTTAAGTTGGAACTCATATCATAGATTTTGTGCGTATTATTAATCCCCTTGTATGAATAAAACGTGGCACAAAAAGCGTGAATCGAAAAGAATTGCCAACGGTTTCCTATTTCCAGCCAGCATCTTATTTTTCATTCTAAAATCTTAGCTATATGATTTATATTACTGATTATATCTGACAAATATAATTGCATTGTTAATAATATTGATAGTAAAATCTATTTTTCGTGCATTCACACGCTTAGGTATGGTATTTTGATCCTCTATACCATCTGGTGATATTTATGACACGTACTGCAGTTTTCTTCGGATGATGAGGGAAGATGTCAACACAAAGTGTTGCCAGAATTGATATGTGCAAACCTGCAAGAAATTGCAGATCATTGTCGGTTTTATAAGTTGCTGTTTGCATGACAGAATCATAAATTTGTCTCGTTTTGATGTGTTTTATCGCACCATATAATCCACATGCCAAATATATTTATCTTTATCTTCTCTGAAATACAAGCTTTCATTTCAGTGAAGTCCAGCCCAGTTCAGTAGTAAGTCTTGTGCAGTCCGGCTTGCCGTTTGTCAAACTTTGTCTAAAGGATTATGTGCAACAGCAAGTCTTATATTGCCTTCTCTAACTTTCATCCTTGTTTCACCAAGCACAGTCCATCAGTTAGTTTATTCAAGACTAGGCGACCCTGATGTCAAACCATGTCCGGTCTGTTCAATTTCAGTGAATAAGCTGTTCTAAACTAGCCAAACATTATTTCTATGCTTGTTCAGCCTGGTTCAGCAGCCAAAGTATTCTACTCTTGGCATCTAGACTTGTTTAGTCCAGTCCGTTCCAACAGTTAGTGTATTCAAGCCATGCATAGCGTTTAGCCTTATGTGGTCTAAGTTAGCCCAGTACTTAACCTAGCGTTGCCTTATCTACCTCATCATCTAGCGTTGTTTGGTCTGGTTAGGTTCGCAATTAGTCTCTTCTAGCCAAGCCGACCATAGCGTGAGTACCTGTTTAGTCCCGTCTGATACAGCAGTGAGTCTATGCTTGCCTAGCATATTTAACGCCCATACTTGTTTAGTTTAGTCGCCTGTAGTAGTCTTGTCGAGCCGGGCTAGCCTTATCATCTGCTTTTGTTCAGTCAACTCAGACCGAGTTGTGGGTCTATTCCAGACTAGGCTACTATAGTGTCTGGACTTATTTAGTCTTGTTAGAACTAGTAGTCAGTCTCCTAGTTTTGCCTACCTCATCGCGTAGATATGTTTAGTCTATTCTGGTCAAATAGTTAATCTATTCTAGCCTAGCCTGTGTATGAGGGGGCCAAGGATATTCTTGTGATAGTGATTGAGTTTTGCTTTTATGAATCATGACAGAGCTTACTGGTCAAACATGACTTGGTGTATTCAAGTGTGTAAACGATGATATTTTCGCTTGAGCTGCGAACTATACCCTCCTTGCCTTCCCTTCTGCCCGGTCTGCTAGTCACTGGTATTCTGTATCCCAGGCACTGTAGGTATAGACATGTATTATATATGCGTAAATAGAAAAACTCACTTGATTTTTATGTTAACTTTATGTTAAACATGATATAATCATAATAATGGCCTAAAAAGTGATACGCCTACCAGGTCTCTTTTCATTTTGGCACCAGTAATAAACTTTTGGTTTTGAGTGGTTAGGCCTAGACATTTTGGAAACATTATGGTGTGAAGTTAATATAGAATATTTCAAAGGTTGAGAGGATTGCTTTAAAACCAGCAGTAGCCTTTTATGGGTGACTGCCTGTCTCAAGTCAGGAGTGAAATTTGTTTCTTCACATTGATATATGAAGATGAATGTTGATGCTTTGGTAACTCTGGAATCTCTTTGCTGTCATTGTTGGAATTTGAATTTATGAATATGGGTCATTTTTTTGTATTTTTAAATTCTCATATGGGATAATTTTGTAAAGTCAACATACAGACTTAGTGCAGACGCAATTTATTGAGATGTGGTGATAAAGAACTTTTGGCCTCGGCATGATAATGAGACCCTATCTGATCCCAAGCAGAAATTGGCAGGAACATACCCTGGGCAGTGTGCAGAACCAGAGGATCAAGGACAGTGACGGGCGTGGGTCACAGAGAATCACTCACTACCCGGGCCGTGGATTCCCCCTGCCTTGAGCCTCCACCAAGGTCAGCCAGTTGCCACTCCACAGTCCACAGGACGTGAAGTAGTGGATTCAAAGGTTCTTAATGCCAACGTATTACAGAACCGATAAAAGAGTAACACTTGATATAATACAGTTTATCAGAACCACAGAACAACGACCGAATATAATCCAAAGACAACTGAATAACAGCTGTCGAAATGAAACCCATTAGTTGCCAATAAAAGAACTGCAGATTCTATTCCATTAGGTGTAAACCTGCGTTTTTTTGCCATAATTTATTTATTTAATCGACATGCAATGCCCAACAGTAAGGATCAGGATGCATAACATTGTCTGAATTTGACCTTGTTTCAACATCTATGTATATTCTGAATGAAAAAAAAAAAGACCTTAATAGCAAGACTAAAATTTTATAATGTATGACTACAAATGAGTTTTGACTCTATGAATTTGTTATTTTCTTAGTTTTTTGGTACTGTCGTTGAAACCGATTGGCTCCAGATACAATAAAAAAATACCTTGGCAAGTTGTGCCTCATTTCATCATCAACGATCTAATTGGGTTGCAGTAAAACGAGGAACGCACGTTGACAGAGGAAATGCAATGTGAAAATTGGACATCAATTACTTTTCTTTGGCAAATTATGCTGCAGCACTACTAACCAGGCAAAATAGCGCGATGACACACAAATAGATGTGTGCCACTTTGGACTAATTTATTCTATAAAATTTGAACTTTGAGTTGCGAAAGTATTTAACAGCTAAGCTATGTCATGACTCACAATGTTTGAAATAGAACAAAGACTGAGTAAATAGTGTAAATCACTCCACATTTCTATTGCAAGAGTACCGAAAGGACAGTGAGCAAGATTAGAAGTTATTCAACCCTCCCGGGTTTGCTCATAAATATTTTGAGCAGATCCCAATTCATTTCTGCAGTGTCCTTGAAACTTACATGTTGCATGTTTGCCCAAGGCACCTGTAGGGAAGAAGGAACAACTTGTTCTTTGTGCATGGACTATCCATTTTGTGCTTTTACTGATTGTAAACAAACCACTTTTGTCTTTTATCGTTTAATGTTTAACTTAAGCACGTCCACAAAGACATTACTCATGCACATCTCCTGCATGATTTACCCAAATGCAAATTTTACAAACACTTTTTGGCAATATTTTGATTGTCACACAGGAGTGGATTTGGCGGGAAGAACGTCTACACAATAGAGGATACAAAAGTGGAATGAAATGGCAAAGGGTTAATTTTTCGTTCTACGGACCTCTAATCGGTTATATATATGCATTGTAGTTCTGTATGAACATAGTATTCATTCTCGCCTTTACTATTAAAGGCCAACTCCCGGAAAAACAAACCTTGTGAAAACTGTATTCAACCAATCAAAATAAGACATATAATGAATGCCTTCGCAATTTACCGATGGTAACATTATATTGGTTCTTTTATGACACTCTACGAAGCATATAAACACCTCGAAGTGGTACAAATTAGTTGCGGTAAAGAGAGTATGGATGCATCGAAGAATAGTGTTTTGTGCTATGTGTAGTTTGCCCCTGACCTGTACGAAGGTGACTGGTGCTGTGCCCACCAATGGTGGGTACAGCACCCGGGAACCATCCAAGCCCACTCATCGGCGGAACAGCAACAAGGACAATGCAGGAAAGGGGGCACAGTCCCTTTAGCAGTGCCAATAGTGGTTCCTGCTGAAACACAGGCGGACAAGCCTGGCAGTGACAAAGTTAAAAAACAGTCATGCATGTATGACTGTTGCTGTTGTTTCCTTTCTTCCAGTTAAATACATGCACCTATACAACCATGATAATTGGACATACGTCATTAGAGCTGTCCAAAATTATCATCATTTTCACATGTGAACAAAACATTTATATAGCTTTTTGACCCCCCCCCCTCCCTCCGCCCCATTATGACCAGTCCTTTAGCACAGCTGGTCCCTTAGCAGAGTTGGGCTCACAGGCAAGTTCTACTCTACATGTCCCTTAGCAGAGTTGGGCTCACAGGCAAGTTCTACTCTACATGTCCCTTAGCAGAGTTGGGCTCATAGGCAAGTTCTACTCAACATGTTGTATGCACTATCGTCAAGTAACATTGAACAACAAACAAATATAGTCCATTGGTTAATGTAAATTTGTGAAAGTTTTGGGTAGAAATTTGGCATCAAAGCTCAAATTTATCTTTGGAATGTTCTAAATACAAAAAGTGATGTTGCCAATTTTTTCTTGAAGATTTAGATGCTTTGATGGCCATTTTCCAAAATGGCCGCCACCAAAACAGTCAGAAACCAAAAAGTGCAATAAAGTTTTGAAAGGGACATGGTATAAGTATGATCTTGGTGTCTACTTTAGGGTTTTTGAGTATGCTGGACCCAATCATGCAGTCAAAAGGCGTTTGGAGGTAGTCTAAGTATTCAAATTAAAGATGGCTGCCATCTGACGTCTGTACAACACAATTCCTTATATGACTCTTGACAGCAACGTAGTAGAAGGATGGTTTTTATTGTCTAGCATGATGGGGTTTTTAAGTATGCCTGCCATAGCAGCACCAGCCTGGATGTTTTGACCATTATCATTATGTCATTTCAATTCAAAATGGCAGCCATCTGATAACCATTATCAGTGGTCCCATAACAAATCATGTATATGACTTTTGAAAGGAACATAATGTAATGTGTAGTTTTGGTGTCTGATTGCACAAGAATTTTCTTTCCAAGTTATGTGACACATTGTAAAGCCTTAAACACCCTAAAACTATCTAATTATTTCTTTATTACTTTCAGATTTTGTTATTGTTGTTTGGCTTTTACCACATCATGGGGGCATACCCCAATGACAGCAACATAGGTATCAGCAAAAAGTATTTCAGAAAAATGCATGCAACTTTATCACTGTAAAAGATAACATATTTTTAGTTTTTAGAAATAAACCTTGTTTTCAGTAGGTAAACCTCAACATGAAATTATTAATCCATGTTTATGCAAATTAGCATTCCTGTGTCACAGACATGAAATTTTGTTCTTGCATACCTCAATATGAATGTGTACACAAACACAATTATTTCCACGACAAAAGCACCTAGGTACCTAGTTGATCATGCGCTTTGTTCATGATGGTGAAATCTTAATAAAAATGCATATACATCTTGTCTTTTGTTCATAATGCCCCATCCATGACATTTGATATGCTAAAGTATAAATTTCTACCCAACAAATAATGACAAAAACAAACCATTTCATATTCTTTGTGCCCAGCATGAAGCTTTAAGAAACTGTTAATTAAACGTACATTCCTTGGAATATGAAATTATTATGCCCCCACGGGGGGATAGATTTACCTTGTCCATCCGTCTGTCCTTTCATCTGTCCGATATTAAAACTGTCACATTTGTGTCCTACATATCTCCAAAAGCATTTGAGGTACAACCATGAAACTTTGTTAAAACATCTATCAATAAATAGAGGCGTGCACATGGGGTTTTGTTTGTCTCTTAGGTTGATTATACAGTCTAAATTAAACATTCATTAACTCAGGGAATGTTGATTTGACGTAAGACTTGTCACATTTGTGTTGCATATATCTCAAAAGGCACTTTAGCTTCAACCATGCAACTTTGTGGAAACATCTGTCAACATATGGTGTGCACCTGGGGTTTTGTTTCTCTCTTGGATTAATTATTTTGTGTTAATTAATGTGATTAAGTTAGGGAAAATGTTATTCGACATTAGACTTGTCACATTTGTGTCACATGTATGCCAAAATGTATTTGAGGTTCAACCATGAAACTTTGTGGAAACATCTATCAATGTATAAAAGTGTGCACTTGGGGTTTTGTTTCTCCTTTGGATTAGTTATCCTGTGTTAATTAATCATTAATTAACATTGGGAAATATTGATTTGACGTTAGACTTGTCACATATGTGTAGCATATATCTCAAAAAGTATTTGAGGTCTTACACCAGTTACATGCCATATTCTTTCCAATGCTGATGGGGGCAATGGCAGGTGGGGGCCTTTGTGTCCTTTGGAAACTTTTCTAGTTAAAAAAATAATTGGTCATGGACGGGACAAATAATGTTGATTGCAAACAATGAATTGCATCCTCACCTTCTTCGTCTTTTGAGGATAAAGAAGACGTATTTGCAAAAATGTCGTCTTGTCTTTCACTGTGACAAAGTCCTGTGCAAACCAGCTTGTGAGTCTTGCAGGTACACCCCCTGGAGCACTTCATCACTGCTTTGCTGTTTCTACCACAGGCGCACTTCACTAACTCGAGCACAGGGCCTGGTGCTGGGGACTCTCTTGAGAGCAAAGGGATTAGTCTACCATCATCTCCTTTCAAGCCCAGAGTGAGTGGATCAGGAATGACTGGATCTTGAATGATGTCCTGAAACTAAATGTTTGCCTGCAGTTGAGCTTGTCGGATTTGTTCAGCCCAAGCTCCTGGCGTTGGTGGAAGATTGTCCACACCCTGGTCAGGTTTGAGTTGTTGGAGCAGAAACTACCTCAGACATTTGGCTTTTAAGATTTCCATTTTCTTTGGACAGACGAGAGCACATAGAAATGCCTCACAGCCATCAGCTACCTCTCTTGATGGCTCATCACCAAGATCCAGTTTGCTGATGGCAGATATTATACTGGGTTTTGAAGCCATGAAGGTTTTCTAACACGTTGCTGTCTCTTTTCTCTCTGATGTGCCCTGTGGTGTCACATCCCGTGAGTGCATGCCAATTTGTGAGGACAGCTGCCTTGGTAGCACCAACAGCATCATAGATGGGCTGCAACATTATGATTCGACAACTTTTTTCAGTACCCATGATCAGTGCAGATTTTCTACCAAGTTGTGGTACTCTATGGAGAGCCAACAGAAGGACATCAGTATCCTGTATGTAGATGTAGACAGTGCCCCTAGAAGGTGCATTATCGACAGCATGAAGGGACATGAGCTTATCCGCTCCTTCTTGAGTGATCACCTTGCTGACTGAGGATGTTCACCTCACCGTTGTCCACAAGTTTCTTAGCTGGGTAAAGTGTGAGGGAATCCCCCGTGGCACTACATGCAGGGAACATGGACTTGTGAGGATCTTAGTCGAATCCTCAACTTTCATGAATCTTATTTCCTTGAGCTTGCCTAGTTGTCGCTCTGGGGTGCTTTCCTTCAATGAGCTGGGATGGGTATAGCTGTCAAAGATGACATGAACAGCTGCATTCCCTGAGCCTTTGTATCAATAAGTTTGGCATATGCTCTAGCAAGATCTTTGCCATTCTTGAAGTCCCGCACTTCCATTAGCTCATGAACCACAGCCACCCCATTGACTACCAAGGTGGAGCTGGCCATTGAGGGCGGCGTGGATGAAGTCTCATCACAGTCAGTGTGGACAGGGCCTTCCAGAAAGTGGATCATGCTGCTTTTGTCATGTGTTGGATAAAGGGTCCCAATTGGCTTCCAAGAGTGTCCTATTGGTCTGTGAGAACCGATGCATGCATGCATACATACATACATACATACATACATACATACATACGTGCATTACACATATTACACTTTACATGCAAACATGTGCAGAAAGGGCATGCTACTACCAACACCAATACTGCTACTACAACTGGAGGATCAGCAGATGGTCCTGTGCACAGCTGATGAATGGTGGTTTGGTTAAGTGCTCATAAGATGTGAATTGTGTGTTCATATATTTAACAGGGAGAGATAGAGAAATATATCAAGAGTTATATACCAAAATAAATAAATTTTACAGACTTCGATTGGTAGCCATCTTTAATTTGAGTTTTTAGACTACCTTTTAATGTCTTTTTAATGGCACTATTGGATCTGGCATGTTTAAAAACCCTACAATAGACATCAGGATCATACATATACCATGCCTCATTCAAAAGTTACATGCACTTTTTGGATTTCAGCTACTTCGATGGTGGCCATTTTGGAAAATGGCCAGCGAACTATCTAAACCATCACAAAAAAATTGGCAACATCAGTTCTTATACTCAGTATATTCCAAAGATAAAATTCAGCACTGTTGCCAAAATTCTACCCAAAAATTTTATAACCTATATTTATATAACATTACCCGATGGACTATATACACCTTACCCCCGAAAACGCTATGTATATACAGAAAGTTGAGATCGAATTTGTCAACACACAGCAACTAGCTAATGCAGCAGTTTTCAATTAAGATCTTTATCTGATCTGGTTGTAAACGTCTGATCACTCTCCCACCTAGAAAAGCATACATATAACGCTAGCATTGACTTGAGTCCTGCATTATAACTGCCCTTTCAAATACCTCTATGTAGTCATCTTGCAATAAGATTTACTATTATTCATATCTATGAATAATGCTATTCAGATATACACCCATAGGTAAACACGTTATCAAAGTGACAATATAGCCAATGTATAGTCAATTGTGTTTGTGCTGTGAATACTGTTATGAATATAGTTTAATAAACGTTTATGCAGGTGAATTTCTTCTGCACATGTATACGTCAGGAATCTATTGTACATTGATACATCATTTTCCACAGAGCAATGGACCCACAAAATGGGGCTACAAAAGGACCAGCAAATTGTATGAAACAATTTACAACGGCGTAAAAAGTCAAATGCCTTGTCAAATTATGCCATTAACTAGTCTGCTTCAGGGTAGGGTGTATGATACATCACTTACTCTTCTTGCGTCGGAAAATAATCTCCCTTCAGCCATTAATGTATTTAGAGATTTTCCAAAAAATTCAGGCTTAAAAATTAATATGAAAAAAACAAACAGAAAAATTAGATTAGGAACTTTAAAGAAAACAGAATTCAAGGTTGCAGGGTATTTTAAAGTTATGACGTTAATCTGACTATGTTACAGTCCTAGGGTTCAAATCACTACAGATTAAGATGAAATGGGAAAATGAACTACAGACCAAAAATTGATAAGAATATTAAAGAGCTTAATTCTTGGGATCAGAGAAGATTGCCTTAAATAGGAAAAACATTAGATGTGAAATCTTTAGAAATGCTACAGCTCCTCTATTTAGTTTCAGTGATACCTAATCCAAATGGCAAATGAACAACAAAAAATTAGAAAATATACGTTTTAAGTATCTTTGGAATAATAAAGCTGATAAAATTAAATGTAAATATGTAATAGCCCGAACAAGAGATGAAAGATTAGGGTTTCCACTAATAAAACTCAATATACTGCTTTAAACTGTGCATGGATTAAAAGATTGGTTTCAAGTTCACCAGCTTTGTGGAACAACTTGTACTTTTAAATGTACCATTTCAAGATAGATATATGTGGCCCTGCAATTTAAATGTAAATGAGGTACCTTATGTTTTTGTGAAACTTAAAGGTGTCTTGAAAGGAAGCTATTGAAAGCTGGTGTCAATATATTTACTATGTTCCAAGTACAAAAACGGAAATTGTAAAACAATTTCGATGAATTATCATATGAAAATAGAACGTGAAGTCATTTATTATAAGAAGTGGTATCAAAAAGGAGTAAAATATATTCATGATCTGTTAGGACATGATGGCACCTTTTTTTTAATTTGATGATTTCAATAGAAAATATGGATTAAATGTTAATTTTATTATTTGTTATGGTATTATATTAGCCATTCCAAATGGTTGGAAAGAAATACTGATTGCTGTTATAGCTGATGAAATGACACCTGAAATTTTAGAAGTAATTTAAAGAAAGCAAGTAAAAAGGCTAAAGTTCCTTAATATGTTATCACATTATATTGAAGAAACAGGTTCAAAGCCAAACACAAGTGATTTTTAAATGAGTTAAATATTGATACTGAAAAAGAAAAATGTTTTTAAGTTTTTTTATATTTCACATATAGCATCCTTATCCAGCCAAATAAGAGGATTTCCGTTTAAGTTTTTACACACGAGTATTTATATAAATGATAAATTGTATAAGTGGAAATTGGTTGATAAATGTGTGTATTGTAAAACACATACAGAAACCTTAAAACACTATTTCTGGGAGTGTGAATTTAGTGAAAAAAATTGCAATCAAATTTTTAGACGTTGCAGCAATGACATGGTGAATGTAAGATCCTTTCTGTGAAAGAAGTGTTTTTTTTTTTTTTAATTTGGTAATAACAGATTACCACCTATCTTTAACTTGATTTTTGTAAAAAAAAATATCATTTAAATACAAAGAACTTGCTCCTAATGTTCTTAGTTTTGAAAGGTATGTGAAAAGCATTCAACAAATTGAAGAAAATATTGGACCAAGAAAAGGATAAATATCCACCTATCAAAGAAGGTGGGATAAATTTAAGTTTACTGTTTACTATAGTTTTATGAACATGTGATTTGTGAACAACTTATTTGCTCAATTCCATATTTTTAGTTTCTGTGTCATAGGGGTCTCTTGATGAAATTTCAGAAGTATATATGATATAAATTGCTCTCAATTGGAATAATAATGCATTTTGTATTACATATGATAATTTGATGTTCATTGTTTATGTACGGTTTTGGAGACAAAAGATTTAAAAAAAAATAAATGTATGACTGCTTCTCCATTGTCTTTCAAATTAGGACCAACCTGAATCAAGAATCCCCTTATGAAATAAATAATCCATCATTTTGATTTAGTTACCATTGTAATAGAAAAGACTGAATAACGCCATTATCGGCGTGTGAGATCCATTAAATCTTATTTGGACCAGATAGTAAATCATTCTTCTTTGCAAATTCCAAACACGTCGACCGACTATTCAAACCAACCTCCATACAGGATAGAAAAAAAAACTAGCAAAAACAAAAACAAATTGTCAGCACAATTCTGATCACTGTCACGTAACAACCAAAGATGATGGTTTCCATTTACCATTGTATATCGAGAAATATGCTGATATTTATTTTGGTGAGACACATTACATTTAACAAAAAGGGCAATGGATTAATATGGCAGATTACAAATGAAATTGTGTATAGCTGGAGGTCCTTAGGTCTCTAATGGGCATAAACAAGGACACATGAGAAAATGCTCTGTAATACTGATCCACAGAGTCCATTTTCTAGATTTCATTGCTACTAATACTGCAGTTAACCGCAAAGAGTTGTCCATATTGTTTATGAACATTGTATTCTGTCATGTGATAAAAAAACATGCATTTTCGAAAAAACAAATCAAGTTGAGGACCACATCTATGTAGATCTCTTAACAAAATATTCACAAGTTTCATTCATGTTCTTGGCACAGTTTGTAAATATTAAACAGATAGTTCTTTGATTAAAAAAAGTACTTTGGGAATACCGTAATGTTGTTTATCTATCGAACACCAGATTATCAATACCATATATTTGAAAAAGCAAGAAAGTAAGATTGTATGAATCGTACAGAAAGCATAAAAAGGTTATGGCTATATGCTAATAAAGCCTGTGGTGTGCTTTCAACGAATACAAAAATCAGAAATTTGGATCCTGATAAACTATTTTAATATTCATGACACTGACAAATATGATTGACAAATACCCTCATCAAAAAGCTAAATCACATCAAGAAATATACAAAGTACTCTTACACTGATTGTTTGTGAAGATATTTCTAGCAATGGTTGTGAAGCTGGGAAACTTTGCTTCTACATTCATGAAAGAATCATCAAAGAATAACTGCCAAACTCAGGGCCAATAATATGAAGTCTTCTGAATATATAATGCTTTGTCAAACAAAATACCATGAATGTGGTTGTAATTGATGAGGTTAGATAAAGTCACTACTGTATGTTATATTACGTGCGTTCGAAAATTAGTTAAAGACAAGGAATGAAAGTAGACCTACCTAGTAAAAACTATGAAGGACACTGATATGAATCAAGCTACAATTGCATCACGTTTGAAGAGAACCCAGCATGCGGTTTTCGAGAAGAATTGGCAACTTATAAAAGGCATGAGGCAAGTGGCAATGTAGTTTTGGAAAGATTTTTATGATTATGAAAATACATACCACTCAGAGTGTTAGTAATAATGAACGTGGCTGTACACAGGAGCACAGTTTTAACAAAAGTGAAAGTGAAAGCCTCATGTTCACCGGTTGTTAGGCACTCCAATGTGCCCATTCCAAACGGGCTGAGGTAATCCCAAACTAGTCTTGATATATTTTGACCTTTCTCTAGTTTGCTTATTTATTTTCACGTGTAACCGCAGCTTGGGGCCAGCGAGATGCAGAGGTGTTGAGATGCCCTTATGGATGCAGAGTAAATAGTTACTAAAAAGGCTACTAGGTACGCTATACTTTGCTTTTGAACATGATTTTAATCTTATGGTGTTTTGAAGAACATTGCAAGGGCATGCACATCCACTAAATTTGTTCAATGTGGCCCATTTTACTAAGAATGTAGTATGTTTTGACACAACAGTTTTAATGTATTTGCTTACTTAATAAAAAGTACACGTGTTCAAATAGTAGTGGAAAACTTATGTATGTGCCGTTAATGTTTTTTTATTCAAGTGAGTGCTCATCCACTGCACCTCTAAAAGGGCGAAGCACATCTTTTGTTATTTCTTGCATTTACGGCATGGTATATGAAATACAGACCCAAACAAAAGCTGAATCGATAATAAAAAAAACCCGGTCTTGGGAGCTAACACTTATCAATTAGAATCAATATAACAGCAGCACTTTGCTTACCTGCACTGCATTGCTACCCTCAGTGCAATTAACAGAATAGAAAGATCACAGGGTAGTGTTTACCGTTTCATGAAATAGGGGGATCTTAGGGAAAGAAGGACATAAGAGTCTTAGAGTGTAACGTCTGCGGAAAAAATGTGGGTTTTTTGTGGGGCCTAATTGTAAAACAATAAATTTAATATACATTATAGTAATAAATAGGGCATTATCTCCTGATAGGAGTGGTCCGTAAACCCACAATCCATTGGCGCGCCATTTCTCAAATACCTATATCTAGTTACTATACATGAATGTATCTTCTGTTAGAAACTTCATCAATCTGACTTTGCATAAAGTATGGTTTATTTGTCATACACGGCCAGAACAAATGAACACAATACAAATGTATGCAGCTACCTGTGTATACACGCAAATAAGCATCTATACACATATACATATATCCAGATACACATGACAGATCCACGCGGTAATTTTGACTAAAATGGTAGTGTTTTTGCTGCGTAAATGTTACATTTTACTACTACTTTACATTGATGATAATTTTAAACCTCCATTCAGAAGTGACCGGCCGACAGGCCGAGGAGATGGTTTTTTAACTTATATACATAGTTGCCCTGTGAACGGGGTCTTGAAGGTTCAAATTATGAATGCCTATGGGTTGAAATCTTGACAAAACATGGGTGTGTTCTGATTGGGTATTACTACAGACTACCTGGTCAACCTGCAACCAGCCATGATGCTTTCCTTGAGTCTGTCTTTAATTTTGTGTCTTTTGCCATAAAATTACTCAACATATTTTAGTACTTACTGGTGATTGTGACGATAGATGTGTTGAATAAGACTCTGCCCATCATGATAGCGAACTTGGTATCGATCTCTTTATCTTGGAGCTCAGCTTAATATTTTGCAGCTAAAAGAGGAACTCGCTAGAGCAAACGAGTATTCAAGTGACCCGGTGGACCTTTTAATCACTAATTTACCTAGTCTTATCCTTGATAGCAGTGTCATGGCTCCCAATCAACTCCAATCACTTAGTTATTTATTGTTCCTTTTCACTTTCAGACAATAGAGACCTTTCATTTAAAAGAATTGTATAGCATTTCATAAAAGCCGATTTTTAAGGTCTTAACACCACCACATCCTTTGTTCCCTGCGACACTGGCTTCGACGTTTTTCATTTCCGTTTATGACAGAATATACAGTTGGTCTGATTTAATTTTGTCAACTGCCAAGCAGTTTATCCCTTGCAGTGATCTGTGATGTCCTTATCTTTGCAGACGACACCAGTGTAATTGAAAAAGTCTATAACCCTACTGACTCTGCTTGTCACCTAATCATTAATCTCTCAATTATTTACTGCAGGGGTAATTTGTGGCGCATGGTTTTCAATGCTATCAAGTCTTTTTAGTTTTTTTCTCTTCAATAATGAATAAACCATATCATCCCCCTGTCCTGGTTGATGGCACAGCCATATCCGAACAGGTTATCCATAGTAAACTTTGGCATTAATTTCTACGTTCGCCAGCAGATGCAAATATTTTAAACTACTCCTTTTCTACAAAATGTATTATAACCCCCATCTATCTATCAAACTCAGTACCACGTGCTCGTCTCTTTGGTGATGGAACGCTTCGCCATATGTCTGCCAGTACCAGGTGCCGCAGTAAATGCTTTACTCAGCGCTTTCAAAACTCATTCCTACCTGATGCCACCAAACTGAAGAACAATCTTCCCACTGACATCCAAAATATGCTCTCCCTCCAAATATTTAAGTCTTAACTGTAAGCCACCCTAGTTGCTGTTTATATTGCTCCAAATAACTATTTTTATGGTCAGCAATTTGCCTGCATCAGTTATGCTCAGTTATGATCAGGTTTCTCCCAGTTGAACTCAGATCTTCACAAAATTAACATCGTCCAGTGACCCATATATGCCTGCTCCTTCCCAACCGAGGATTTTAATCTCTACTGTCCTTTATATGCTCGAGAAAAAAAAAGAAACTACTTAACATCATTATGTCGTTGTTAGCCCCTGGTGTTAATCCAAGTTTAATCCCACACACGGCAAGCATTAGGTTAGTCAACATTCTACTATTTGGGAGCAAAGAACTTTCAGATGAATGTAATATATTAGTTTTCAGCCAATGCAAAACTTCACTGTTGAATAGCGACGATTTATGTCGTAAATTAACAATTACATTTTTTCTGCATGCAATGTCGAATAAATGTTATATGCATGACTTTTATGTACCATAGCAGTGTACCCTTACCTCTAGTGCACACTCCTTGTTCTCATGTTGCACCATTGCATAATTTAATCATAAGAATTTTAGGTTTCAGCTCAGCCAACAATTCAATGAAAAAGTCGCTTAATGCCCCGGTGGATTTGCATGCTGTAACTTGTAAGTGGGTCTTCAATGACAAGGCAGGATAAGAATCACCCTATCTGCTGGGCAAAATGGCGGCTTCATATTGGCAGTGTGTGTTGCTGCCATGATGCTTCCGTCTGGCCCAGCTGTATGCAATAATGCTGCAAGCCATTGTGTATTTCCTTGGGTGGAACACTTCCCTTTAGTCCTGACCTACATGTTGGTATGCTTTACGGGATACTTTCAGGTGCAAAAGGTATGATCTAACCAAATTAGCAATGTTGCTAGTCGTGGTGCTGCGGAGTAATTCTACTTCTGGTTGCATATCCCTCCATTATTTTAACCGTGTTTACCGGAACACATTTATGATAGTTTGTGGTCAATTAGGTGAGAATTAACAGTTAATATGCGAGATCGGGGTTGTGTGCCAGAGTATGGCAACACAGGGAAGGGGCATGGCTTTACTAAAGACAGAGAAGAAAGAATGTTGTGGAGATGTGCGATCAGTAGAGCAGACCCTAAACGAGAAGGGATACTGTGGAACACGACCCCATACATTACGGTGTATCGTGCCGATTTCAAACCCAAAGACTATTGCGAGCCTGGACTTTTAGCTAGGTACACTCAGGTAAAAGTATGTTTTATTGCTTTAGTGCTTTGAAGGAGTTTTACGGTGAAGGAACACATGTAAATAGCTGGATATACCAGCTTATACACTGAGGCCATAGGCATGCCAGTTACATAGCCGCACACACAGTAGCTGTGTATTGGCCAAGTTGGCAGCGGTCGCGGCCTCTCCCTATCACTATCAGGCCTGAAAACTTTCTCAAGTGGATTACCTGATAACTGTGGCTACTGTGTATACGGCTTGAATGTGTATTACATGGTCTTGGATTTTTCAGATGGTTGCAGCCTTATAACTCATGATGTTTTACCAAGAAAAAACTTTTGTACACACTGCTATATATTTGTAAATCAAGTTTGCCTTAATATTAGACTCAGAGCATAATCTTACTGCATGGGTAGAACATGTAAAAGGCCAGTGCCTGGTCAGTTTGTTCTATCACCATACCCTAAGTGCCATATGCTACTTATCAACATCAAGCATTTTTATCCCAAGCAGAAACAGGTATAAAAAAGTCCAAGAAGACAGGACACCTGTTTGTGATAAATGTAAAGGGTGGTTGGCTGGGGGTGGGGTGGAGAGGCTTTCTTGGAGAATACACTTTTGGCATCTAGCAAACCATAGATAAGTAAAGACTCATACAAGATACTTCCAGTACTATTTATTAATATTTCTCGATTTTAAAAACGTCTGCAATATAAAACATTTTCACACAAAAAGCTTGCGTTATCTTAAAAAAATCCCAATTTTTTACACTTTACATTCTCGAATGATTTCAATATATGTTACTCTCTGCAGTTCTCTCTCTCTCTCTCTCTCTCTCTCTCTCTCTCTCTCTCTCCATCTATCTATCAAATTGTGATAACTAAAAGAGTACTCTGGTCGATTGTAATAATAAAGACCAGACACTAATTTTATTTTTGAAATTTTATTCCCATCACACTATATCATTCATACCAAGGTGAAAAGGGGAAAATAACCATGTGAAAGTAGAAAATTTTAATTTCAGACAAGTAATAAAGGGGATGAATAAATGAATGAATGAATGGATGAACGAATGAATGAATGAATGAATGGCTAAATAAATAAATAAATAAATAAATAAATAAATAAATAAATAAATAAATAAATAAATAAATAAGACCTAATGTGCTGTACGAATATAATGGTGTGCATTGATATTGCTAGGGCTATATAATCCATCAATGATTATACATTTATCTTCTTCGTTCAAAAAGTACATGAGTATGTACAAGATTTTGTATTTGTAAACATTTGTACTATTTTCTGTTTGTTTGCAGATGAAGGAAACTGTTACCAGGTGTGTTGTATCATCAGTGTTTAATTTCAGGGAAACCAAAACATCTGATAGGCTGCGAGAGCAGAGACATGAAGAGAGACTAAAACAGACACCTACACACAATGAACAAACCAGAGACATTGTACTGGTTACACAAGAGTTATTTGTTACCACAGACACAAATGATGCAATGAGCATTGATGAAAATCCTGAACCACATACCAGTGCTGTTACCATGACTCAGTCTGAGGTACAGTGCCAGATTCGGACTCCATTCTCAGCAAGACTCAGCATTCAGCACTTTGAACCTGACAGTGAGGCACTGTCGTTTTTTACAGGTCTGGACTCCTGTGCGCATTTCAGACTACTGTTTGACAGCTTGGTACCTGCATCATGTGAACAGAATGTGAAAATTTCCAGTTTGTCAGAAGGAGACTAGATTTTTGTTGACTGTCATAAACCTGCAGCTTTATAAGGAAGATCAAGAAGGGGACTCAATCTCAATCGCAAGATGCACACTGCCACAGATTTTTAATAAGTGGATTGACTTCATGTATTTCCAATACAAGGAGTTAGATCTGTGGCATCCACCGGAAACTGTGCAAACCCAAATGCCTGCAGATTTTCAAAGAGTGTTTCCACTACTACTCGTGTTGTTATAGGTGCCACCAAAGTCCCCATCCAGAAGCGAAAAACGTAAACAATCAAAGTGCCACGTTTGCTTCATATAAGAAGAAAAACACTTTGAAGACTATGATTGGCTATTCACCAAGTGGAGTTACAACTTTGGTGAGTGACAGCTATGGGGGCAGTACAAGTGACCGTTTAATACTGGAATGGTCTGTCCTTGTGCAAGATGGTTGCTTTGGAAGAGGGGACATCATCATGGTGGACCACGGTATACTGGTACAGGACTTGTTTGCAACCAAAGATGTGACTTTTAACACACCTTCTATGTTGAAGGTAAAATCGCAACTGCAGTACTAAAAGATAGCTGCATTACATCCAAACAAATTGAAAGAGTGATAGGCATAGCCAACGCATTTAGAATACTAAAGAAAGAAATACCTTGTACCAGAGTTCTCCTTGGTGGATGCCTCATCTACGTGTGTTTTGCTATTGGAAACTTTTGCCGTGCCACTGTGAGAAAAAATTCTTAAGGTAACTGAGCAAATAGTTTACATTCAATAATATGTACATGTACAACAAGTAAGAGTGAAGTTGCATTGGCAAAATGCAGTACTTTTCAGATTCATCTCTTATCAGCATTCTATGTATTTCTTCACAAACATTAAGTGTAAACATGTATATAGGTTATTCTATAGATTACATGACTGTCTGGCACCTTGTTCTCTCATTTATCAACTTGTACTTGTGTCACCGATCATTTGACTCAAGAAAAATAAGCTATATTGCATTGTGTTAGTGAGTTACATACTCTTTCAATAGTAAATAAAGAATATACAATTTTCAAAATGATAGAGCAGCAACTTTTTTTTTCTCATGTTCTTCCAAGTCTTGCTTATATGCATACTTTTCTATTCCACTCAAAAGATGATTGGATCACATAGTTTGTTTGGAATATTTCAAGCATGGAACACTATCATAATGCAAATGTTTTCACGATATTGCCCTACATTTATGTCCACTGCATGGTAATGTTATTAAATCTTGCTTGCAATGAAAGGTCGATACTGTTTAAAATAGAACAACCGAAGTTTGGGTATGAGGCTGTCCACGCAGAGTTCCTGGTGGAATGCTATCTTTTCTACAAACATATCTCTCAATGTGAGCACAATGAACATGCAGTATTTGCGGCCTGTTATGTATAGTTGTCCTTATTTAATCATGATACATATGTGTTGTTTTATCAGGTGTACTTTTCCGTCTGACCGTGCCAAGAAGGGGAAAGGGGGTCCAGATGAAATGATCTCATCGTTGTCCTTAAATAGACATTTAATTTCAACAATTCTATTAAGTAGTCCCTCTGGTGATGCTGCAAGGAATGGAAACTGCAGACGAACAAATAGTCCAGCTTGTTCTACAGTGACATCATATGCCTTTAAAATGTGTCTACTGCCACAGACACATACACTTTTCCATGTAAAACAGCTGCATTGGTCAAAGCTTGAGGAGACTACAAGGACTCGCAAAACTTTTCAATGTTTCTCGTTTCAGTGCAGTGACTCATTTTTCCCAACCTGGAGGTTGTAATCCTCAATTCTCCTTCTGCAACTACTTTTTAAATTTGATTTGCTTCTTGGTTGACTCTTCTATACTGTTTATTTTCTTTGGATTCGCCTGCAAAGGAATGGTAAAAGTATTTTCCAAATGAACTTCAGACATTGAGTTTAAATGTTTACCAAAGAAGCTATTATTATTCCAATATTATTTATGTGGTACGAATGAAATGTCAAATGAAGAGGATTAATGTTCAACAATCCGTGTGCAAGTTTTGTTAGTTTACTTGGATCCAGACAAAACAATATCACAATATTGACCTGATGCATCATTGAATATTACCTTGGTGTTTATTTTTTGTTTGTTTGTTTGTTTTTTTTTTTCATGTTTAGTAATCATGATCTGAGACTGCAGCTTCCATGTTTGCCTTCGGGTAAGCATATCTCATTGTGATATCGGCACTAGTTTCAGCACAGTAGTTGATAACAAGGTTTCAGATCAAGTCATTATATCCATCCATTTTCCTGTATTTGGCAGGTCTAGGATCTCGTAGATTATTTTTATTGACACCACCCAGTTGTTCTGCCTTGTTGGAGAACGTACACGTGTAATAAATGTATTATTATAAAAATTTCCAGTGTTTATTTCTCAGTTACAATGACAGTCAAGTTGTGAAAACAAAATTTAACATCCAGAGAAGTTTTGTTTTATGCTACAGATTTTGTATAACATGCATCAACTGTATTTGAAAGTTAAACATCTACTAACTTTTGTGGGGTGTTCAACCAGGATACCTTATATAGCAGTTATGAGTAAGAGAGATATCTCTACTATTTTTCTTGTATTTTGCTTTAGTATTAAGTTTTCATGTATATATTCTGTGTTGCTTATATATGTTAGGTCTCATGCAGATGAAAATAAAAAGCATTTAACATCCAGTTAGCAGTTAGTAGTAATGGACATACCAGCCTTTTTCCTGATGAGTTACTGAAAACATTACCTTGTTTGTTTTGTCAACCCAATATTCTGAAAATGGTTTCCATTTAGTAATCATGATCTGAGACTGCAGCTTCCATGTTTGCCTTCGGGTAAGCATATCTCATTGTGATATCGGCACTAGTTTCAGCACAGTAGTTGATAACAAGGTTTAGGATCAAGTCATTATATCCATCCATTTCCTGTATTTGGCAGGTCTAGGATCTCGTAGATTATTTTTATTGACACCACCCAATTGTTCTGCCTTGTTGGAGAACGTACACGTGTAATAAATGTATTATTATAAAAATTTCCAGTGTTTATTTCTCAGTTACAATGACAGTCAAGTTGTGAAAACAAAATTCATTTTGATGATGAAAGCATTGAAATAAGGTTAGTCACTGTACATGTACCATACATTGTTGTTGTTGTTATTATTATTTATTTATTTATTTATTTATTTATTTATTTATTTATTTATTTATTTATATTGTTAATTTTTGACCTATCATCATATGTCCTTTTTGTTCGATGGAAAGTTTGTATCTTGTCAGTACAGCTCTTCTGCAGTAATAGTTCCCCAGTAGTGATAAACCTTTTCGTCATGAGGAGTAGGGCAGCTGTATGTTTTCATGTTACATTGGGTCCTTTTGCTGCGGGACATTCACAGTGAGAGTATACTATTTCACCCCCGGGATCTATTTGGACTTTCAACCTGTAGGTCACCTAAAAACATAGCAGATAAAGTTAACATTTAGCATGAAAAACTTGAAGTACCATACTGATTCTTAATGTGATTTGTAAACCGAGAACTGTGGTCTACAGTTTTATGGAATGATATGGAATACTAAACTTGTACACTATTTATGGTAAATGTGATTCAAAGCATTCTGTTTTGGGTTCTGGAAATAGATATGTTAGTCTATTTTTTATGCCTTCTAGGCTCCATAAGCTTAGAAGGCAAAAACAATATTAGCAAAGGCCCTGCTTTGGATGAATACATTGCAGTGAGTTACATATAGGTGAATGGTGTGCGGAAAAGTCAACAAAGTACATTGTGCATGAATCACAAATGAAATATTATTTCACTCACCAGAGTAGATTATCTGATTTAAACTACATTAAAAGTCACGGCTTCACATTTGTTTTGTTTTAGAAGGTTTCAACTGTGTGAGAAACCATTTATTTTGTGTTTTATTACATCTTTTCATTTATATCATTATTTTCAAATTCCATGCCTATATAGTCACATACATGTATTTAAACTTTCCAAGAGAGTTATCATGGCATCCAATATACCTTTTTCCGCATGGCAGCACATGCTATGCAAGTTAAGTAAGTGTCCCAATCTGTATTTTTACTACATGTCTCTACTCTGTTGCTATCTAGAAGATTCTAACCTTTTTCAATAGCTTTAACACATCCAGTACCCCTGGTGCTTGATAGATTCTCTGCAAAATATGCTTTAATCTTTGGTTTGCTCACTGGTCCCAAGTTCTGTTTGCTGTTGTCTGTGAGTGTGTTGAAACCAGACTCTGGCCACTGTGGCAAAAAGACCTCATGCAGCTCAACAGGCTCATTTTGAAAATTGTGGTTTTTGTCATAAGGATATAAATCTGAAAGGAAATGATGTATTGTTCATTTATTCATGTAATTTTAGACATAATGACTAGAGTGTGAAAAAAATATAAGACATGTACAAAGAACTGGTACTGTTTTCAAGTTTGTCTAGATTAATACACTGATCCATATCTATTTATGTGTTTAGTCTTTTTATTAGTTCACTTACCATTATGGAAGTCTTGTATTCGTGCTCCATATTTAAGTGGTGTGCTGCAGAAGCACAATGATTTATAAGCCTGCTGCGCCATCTGTGTTAAAGCTTTGTTTATTCAGAGGAACAATCAACAGCAGACCATACAGCAGAGTAGCCGCACTAACATGAGATCCCATTACCAATACACAAACTTTGACACCTTGTTAGTCTCCAAGAGGCCGCAGCCAGCTACCTCACTGTGACCCCTGCTGGAGGTGTTACTGTATGCTTATTGGTGGATGACCCACTTGTGGCTTTCATTAGACTGCCAAAAAAAATATAAGTTTTTACTAATGTATTTAACCTTTAAAACGTCCGCAACTGCATCATAGAGAAGTTTTGTTTTATGCTACAGATTTTGTATAACATGCATAAACTGTATTTGAAAGTTAAGCATCTACTAACTTTTGTGGGGTGTTCAACCAGGATACCTTATATAGCAGTTATGAGTAAGAGAGATATCTCTACTATTTTTCTTGTATTTTGCTTTCAAATTTTGTTTTTGAATATTCATTGGGCTCAAATGATACTAGCATTTTCATCAATTCAGCTTTCCTCCCTCTGGTAACTGCTCCTTGCTTCAGTAATTCTGCTTTTAGCTCCTTCTTTTTTATAGTCCCATAGTCTGCCATGCGTATGCCCGTGCTGTATCACTGGTGGAGCAGTGCTGCCACCTGGTGTGAACTTTGGTCATAATACATTCATTATTTACAGATATACTACAGTACATAGTCATTTGATGTGCATTGTTCTGTTTTGTGCGTCTTGTATATACATCGTGAGTCTCCATGTTTGGAGGATCCCTCGATAAGTCAAGTGCCATGTACTTTTGGCTAATCCAATAAAAATAAACATATATATTTAAATTACACTTCAAAATCTCCAAGTTCAATCAAAACGATAAATAATTACTTTCCATTGTATATTGACAGGTTGCCAAATGAGATTACTTCAATTCTTCAAGTTTCATCACAACGGAAAAACGATTTCTGACTACATTACCCTGTCAAGTTGCCAAACATGTCTTCAGCTTTATTAAATGAGTTTTCCAGTTTCGTTAAATTAAATGGAATTTTTCTTTTATATCATTGCAGGTGCTTCATTTTCATTGCGGCACGAATATCACACACACACACACACACACACACACACACACACACACACACACACACACACACACACATATATATATATATGTATATATATATATGTGTGTGTGTGTGTGTGTGTGTGTGTGTGTGTCCTCCTTCGAAAACCTACAAAATGTATAAAAAACATACGGCTTCCCAGATATTAACAACACAAAATCGTTATATACAAGGCAAGAACTGACTCAGGTGGTGTGCCACGATAATACCTCCATTGTAATCAATTGTATTATGCCAGTAAGCTTCAATCCTCGTGACTACACAAAAAGTGAGATATACTTGCATTCGATTGGTTGCGTGGACAGGTCGGCAATAGAGCTTTGTTTATTCTAGAGAGGTGAATATTAAAGGGTGGGTGACCAAGATGTTACTTGGTCTGATATATGATTGCAAAGTGAAATGAAAACGTAGAGTTATTATCACAAAGACGGAATGAAGAAGGCATAAATATTATTTTGAAATGTTCAAGAATTATATCACAAAGAAGACTGGTTACTAGAGTTTGATAAAAATTGTCTATTGATGCCCGGCGGAGTGCGCAGAATCCAATGCTTGTAGCAAGACACAATTGCAATCGCCGCAGGACTTTACAACCATATTCCAAGACCAGACGCATCATGAGCAACTACAATATGGTGAGTGTTTAAAGTGAAAGTTTAACGCTAATTGTTCAACTAAAGGAAGAAATTTAATACTTAGCCTATCACACCATCGACTTGCGACGTCCATCAGAGACATATACTAAGGGCCTTGCTTGGAAAAATATAAATTTGTTTATTGTCGATACCAATGATATCCACGGACGACAAAAAGTAATCAATACACAAGGTGCTGTCCACGCTAACCATTGGCACATCTTCAATGTTCCGAACCTGTGGATCAGGTGGAAAACAATGGCCTGGACATAACGATGCAAAATATAGTTGGATATTCAACGACACAAAAAAGATGAGTTATACAATCATTGCGACGCAAAAACAACATGTTGAATAGTAGAGTATTTTTCTTTTATTAAAACTCCCGAAAACGGGAAAATGCATAAGTTTTATATATCAAAATCAAAAGTACGTCATATTCAATATTACACAAAAGCGATAAGTCGTACATTGAATACGAAGCAAATATAATATATGAGATATTCATCATGACTCAAAATATCCCATTTTACAAAAAGTTGTGAATCCTATGTGATAAAAAGCGACAGGTTTACTAAGAATGCCGCACAATAGCACCCAAATATGTGCTGAGAACTGTAGCATATCGTGTACTTACCATGCCACTTCGGTTGATTTGCATATCCCTGGTGAATTAAAGGCGTTTTTAGTTGTGTTTCTCTGCTGCACGAGTATATTTGGAACAACTGGTAATGTTTTGACAATTCTTGCTATAACAAAGTGCAAAAAATTGCAAACCGTACCCAATGCATACGTTATGAACCTGGCAGTAGCTGACCTGATGGTATGTAGTATTATGATGCCATATTCCGTTGTCCTGCTTGTGTACGACTTGAAGGACAAAATGCCAGGATGCACCATAATTGCCTATACAACGATGATAACTCTGGTTGTGTCGATGTTAACCTTGGCAGGCATCGCAGTCAATAGGTACATCCTTGTCGTCAAGACACAGGATTTGTACATAAAAATGTTCAAACGAAGAATTGTCATTTTGAATATTTTTGTCATTTGGATTCTTCCTGCACTTATCTTCGCAGTGCCATTCCTAGGGTTTGGCCAGTACGGATACAATCCCAGAACTGGATCTTGTCTATATTCCACGGGCCGAGGGATGTACACGTTCATGCACGTGTTTGGCACCACGTTTATCGCCATGCCTGTCATGTTTACAACATTGTTTTGCTACGTTCAAATTTTACGCAAATTCCTTGTGAGCAGACGTCGAATCCAAGCAGTACGGGAACTTTCCAAGAACAATAGACCCGCCGTCTGGAATGCAATGAACACTTCTCATCTAATCTCAAATGTAAATCCAACACAATCTCCTGAAACAGGAACTGATGACAAGAAATCCAGAGCACTAATAAAAAATTTGTTTACAGTTTGGTGTGTGTTCATGGCTTTCTGGATGCCTTTAATTGGTACTTATCTTGTCGATTATCATCAACAGGTACCAGCGACATATTTTCACATTCTTCTGGCTATAGCTATGGCTAACTCTGCTGTTAACTTTGTGATTTACACCATTATGAATAAGAACTTTCGCACGGTCTATTTTAACATCGTAACCTGTGGACACCGATAACAGTGCGGGCTTTTCTCAATAGTCCATCTCACAAACCCTTTATTAATTTTCGAATGTCGTGCCTTGAGCACAGCTGGAGATGTTAACAATGCACATCGCTTGGAATCTTGACAATCAAATGCAATGGAAAGGACATCGTTTGTTTGAAATAAATGGAATAAAATACAGAACAGTCAGGACCCCAGTTTTCTAATTTGCTTCCTTTCATATGAAAGATGATGATCTTACAAGTTTAAGAAAAAGTTATGCACAAGTTCAGCCACTTTTTCGTAAACATTCACTCATCTTCCGTGTCAGCTAAGGGAGCCAATCTTACGACTTATTGGAGTCTATCGCCCTGTCGCCAATTTTCTACTTCTCAAAATTGGTGGTCAGATAATCATGAAGTTTGGCATTAGTTTACCTGGGTAGGGTTCATTTAACCTTTGCAAAACAGGTCACCTACCGCTGATTCTTTGATTTCCACGATTTATTTTGTAATAACCTTAAAAAAAAATACTGAAACAGTCTTGTCAGTTGCTTTATGTGTTTGTATTGTTATTTTCCAGTTCTATTCTCAAACTGCAAACTGGGTTTTCTTCAAAGCATCTAACGTAGTGCAAATTCAGATGGACTGAGTCTCCATCAGAGTTTCGACCTGGTTGGGGGTACTGTCATTTCTTGTTTTTAAAGAATTTGTTAACTAAGGTAATGAGCTATGAATGGATGACTTGACCTAGCTGTACCAATTAAAATCACATACATGGTTCTATGTCAGCCACAGCAGGATATACTTATGAGACGGGATATTGCTGTGCAGCTGTATAATGCAGTCCTGTGATGATTGCTGTGTGAATTTAGTGGATTTTCAATTTGTCAAATTTACCACCATAATTTAGGTATTTGCACAGACAATACACTCTTTCAACAATCAATGAAATGGTACTCTTACCCCTATTGAGCTATTATGTGACAATATTTGTCAGTCACACTTGTAAGTGTCATGTGCATTGTTATAGTTGATCAGGGCGACAATTTCTGACCAGGGGCTAATATTTACAAAAACGTTTCAAAGTCTCCAGATTTCGAGAAGATAATGTTGTTTATGTGGGTTTACATGATGGAGCATCCTTCAACGCTTTCAAATTTATCCTCCTGACTATATTTTGAAGACAAAACAAAGCACGAACACCCCCGAAAAAGTTCAAAGAACACTTGAAAATTCTGTTTAAATTAGCCCGTCATATTATCGTAATCAATGTTGAATAAAGGGAGCATTTTATATCCTACCTATCACAATAAAATGAGCCAATATCTTTATGAAAAATCGAAATACACACACACACACACACACACACACACACACACACACACACACACACACACACACACACACACACACACACAAGTTTCAAACGACCTAGAAATTGGTTTTCTTTTTCACATAGTCGCACTTCGGCTCCATCAAAATTACCGTTTGATGTCATTGCTCTCCAGAGGTAACTATGTTTGTTTCATATTTTAAATTCTTTGTTCTAATGGGAAGCCTGTCTAAATTATTTTGCCAGACTTATAATTGTAACAGCCTTTGATTTTTTCAAATGAACATTCAGAATACATTTTCCCACAAAAGTTCTTTTGACAAATTTTTAAACCCCTTTGTTTGCCGACATAATTAGAATAAGTTTGACGGACTTACCTATCAGGAATTGGACGAGAAATATATGATCGCTCATATAATACTTTTTCGTGAATCAAATGTAAAATATATTTCAAACGTTTGTTTTTCATGTCATTGTGCAGATGATGACTTCAACTTTAGTCATCTCACCTTATAGCACCTTCACACTTGACCTTTAGAGGTCACATGTAAATTCCAAATTGTGCACTGTTAAACCAGCTACAATTAGACCCCAACGTTGTAAAAATCGGATGTACATTGATCGATGCATGGCTCAATGAATATCTCAAAGGGCCAAATGACCTTGTCTTTTGACCTTTAGACGTCACATATATATTATAAAATTGTGCAGTGTCACAATAGCTACAATTTGACCCCAACCTGGTCCAAATCGGATGAAATTGATAGAACTGTAGTGTTACAGTAGCTACAATTCGAATATCATAATGATTACAATTTGATTAAACTTGACCACTTTATGGCTGGATGAAAATTTCAAAGGGGAACCTGGTAGCAGTAGGAAACTATAAGGAACAATTTGTGGGTACATTTGCAGCCAAACCCTCTATGAGACTCTAAAGGTAGCAGATCCCCCAAAATAGTTTTGTACCTTTACCTGTCTTTATAATGAAATTTAAACAGACATTGTGGAATGCTACTTGAGTTTTAAGAATGACTTAGGGGACTGGTGTTATTTGGGCGCGGGGGTGGGTGGGTATTGGGATGAGCAGACATTGAGTCTGTTGTGCGCCCTCCCCCCATGTTTACACGGCTTGAATTCATAGCTTCCCCCGCTGAAGCCAAGTATATTTTATGGGCCAAAAGTGAAAATTTAAGAGCGTATGAGGCCGTATTGGTAGTTTGATGAAATCGAGGATTTTTGCGGTATTAAATAATGCATTTTGGTGTACCCTGAGCTTCCCTTTTTTTTTTTTTTTTTTTTTTTTTTGGTAACCCCCCACCCCCACCCCCATCCCCAAATTGGAATGCTCAAATTTTGTGACCTGTTTGTTTTCTGGGATGACTACACTTTGTGCACACACACCCCTCTCGCAAATAATACCAGCCCCCTTATTTTCTATGAACACATGCATGTATCCATGCATTAAAACACACATATATGAGCTAGGGGAAAGTGATTCATATCCCATTTTAGAGAGGGGGCATAAGTATATATATTTAGACTACTCATACCAGGATATATCATTTAAGTAAACAAGGTCTGGTACAATATTGAATGTTCAAAGTATTCCAAAAGTACATATAATGACAGAATGAACACCACAAACTACCAATCACGGGGCTTATTGAGCCAAACAAAAGGCATATTAGAAAGGCCAAAAAGCCGCAAGCTTGTCAACTCTTTACTGTCCTCTGAAAAAGCCACATTCAGTAGCGAAATCGCTCAGGACTTGATTCACAAGAAGCACTCAGTTGCAATAGCGGGATTTTCTTTATTATCCTTGCGTGCCCCAAAATGGGCCAAGGGGTTATTTTGAACGTTGACAGTAACCCCAATAATTTGACGAGCACTGACAAATAAAAATATCACTCATGCCTAACAAAAAATGAAACAATCTTTTAGTGATAAATACACAAAAATATACTTTTGATGTCAATATACATTTTGCAATTTTGAATGTTTTGTATTACTGAATAGTTACTGTTGCGGGGACAAAAGTTAGTCTACTATGTCAAATGTATATTACCATCGATATGCATGTTTAAATTTAGTGCGGGACTAGGATCTTTCGAGCCGCAGCAAGAGGATACCATAAAGAAATCTGTAGGACCTATGATAAAAGCTGACATATCAAAATACCTGTAAATATTATACATAAGATGCTTATTTTAACGACATTTTTTTTTCAAATCAAGTGGTCACAGTCACCACCCCCCCCCCCCTTCAAAGAAGAGCCAGTTGACGGTACTGAAAAAATTAGCTTTGTATGGCAAAATTACTCTTTTGTCTACCTCAAGGCATAATCTCAGAAATCTCAAGTGTAATACTTCAAACGGTTTGTAAGTGTTATCGCCTGAAGCAAAAGATTTTTCTGGTTTTACAATAAATGTTCCACAAACTCCACGTGCATACCATAATATTGATGTGACGAGTTTCTCAAAAATGTCAGTGCAGCCGAGATGTCCTGTTCATTATTCCCGAAGATTCGTTTTAGCATTGCTTCCGACTTGGTGGCTGTGGTACATAGGCCTAGATTATACAAATCAAGAGTGACTGAACTGGAAGCCCACTACAATTCCTCAATAGCAGTCGCTGTTAACATGTTCTAGTACTTCATTTCCAAGATGTTATATTTTTTGTACTTTATACAATATATAACGACCTTGGATTTATCATATGCTTACTAAGATCTGACTTCATGCCTACAATAAGCAGACCTATCAAGTTGAAGGCATCTTAACACTTTCGATAGCGATAGGCATAGTGACAAAGGAATAGCAGAGTAATATCGTCCACATATATGAGACCCCTCCTTTACAAAGTTCTACACATGATGCGCTCATCTTCAATGTCTGGTACCTTGGCCACTTTTAGGACTATGTACAGGAGAGGGCTAATGCTAACAGGGTTGAGTAGTCCCGCTCTCTAATCCCAGAAATTACTGCATAACACTATGCTGCCTGGTCCCAGAAATTACGAACACATGTGAACGCTTCTTGCGCCCAAAACTGTGGGTACTGCGTGCTTCTACAAATTTTGACTGAGGGTTGTGTTCCCTACACCCTGACAAAATTAGGCCCTTGATCCCTCCTCCCAGAAAGCCTTTTCATAAACATACAGGCCCTTAAGACACATTCCTGCCGCACACATGTAATGTGTCTCAATACAAGTATGTGTTTGGAGACTGTCTTCGTTTGTCATATAGGCCTACGAGTACGAGTAGGCCTAATTATAATTATATTGACAATTTGGTTTTGTCGCGGTCGGAGGTTTGTTTGAATGGGTTTATCATGTCTGTTTTAAATTTGCGAGTTGTGAAGACAAAATTCTGGGCAGAAGCACGAGGCTAAGGCTAATACATTCTACTCTGAAGTGGAATGTGTTCATAGGCTGCTTGCTTTTTTAAAATATGATTGTCATAATTCCTTTGATAACTTGCGCCCGGTTTTCTGCTGACAGTTGAGAGTATATTCCTGATAGGCCTAGCTCTGTTTTTTGTGCAGCATGTTTCATACCTATATTGAATTTGGGGTAGATTGCGCAACATAGGGCCTAGGCTATAGGCCTATGTGTCGCGCAATGACAAT
>OZ026615.1:106285185-106512685 GCA_964020975.1 Hermodice carunculata | reverse complement strand
TGTATTGAATGAGTGTCATCGAAGCAAAGCTAAACATGAATAGCACCATAACAAAACATAAATCACACAAAAGAGACAGACTTTTTCAGTTTACATAGTTACGAACATTTTGCCACAAATTTAATGTCTTCACATCAGAAAACAAAAAGGTTGAATTCAAGTTTCTTCAAGGTTCTTTGCAAAATGTATAAACATAGGACAACACACTCACAGGACAGTGACAAAAACAAATCAGTTTGTTAGCTTTCCAAAATTGTACAGTTTGTGGCAGTTTTATGCATATTGATTGTTTGTTATTGAATCTTTACAAGCAGCCTCAAAATAGCACTCACTGAACCAGACGCCTATCATAAACTTCGTTAGGGATCTCATAATCTTCTTTCGATCCTGTTTATCTTTCAAAGAGACTTTCATGATTCTTGGTTTAGCTGGATCTTCAGATTTCTTTCTAAGGTGTACTATGTTTTTGAATTTCAGAAATGCCCACGGTTTCTGTGCACAATGCTTTGAAAAAGCAAGGATCTTCTTTTACACTATCACCAGTGTTGCTCTTGGAGATCTCTTTCTCTCTCTATATATATAACATCTTCTTTCTGCTCCCTTTGTCTTTCATGGAGCTTCTGTTCATTCATAGATTCCTTTGCTTTTATCTTCATTTCGTTTAGTTTTGTCTGTTCCACATCAGTCTGACTGCTTTTACCTCCCTCTGCTCTCGTTTTATTCACTTTGTCAGGAACCTCTCGAGAATAAGACTTTATTTGTATTTCAATTATTTTTCTAATTCAGCTAACTTTTTTGACATTTCATCTGTTAGTCTCTCAAGGTTGTCACCTCCATTTTGGAAATCCCTGTAGTTATCTAGTCTATATAGCCATAGCAAAGGTCCGATCTAGTATGGGGGTCTTATGTTTACAGTCTGATTTGAAGGGGCAACTGTCACAATGTTTATCCATTTTTTTATTTGAATGACTTTAATGGCTCTGCCCCTGCAACATAAAGTGTTGAACAATTCCATATTTTGATACATGAAAGGTAAAGTAGTTCTGTCTATAGTTATGGTCTCGTTTTGCTCTTAAAAATTGGATTTTTTTCCCATTGCCTCTGGTATCTGTTTCACCTATGAGATGCAAATCAGGTGCAATTTGTGGAGCCACTTGTCCTGTTAAGATCTTATACACTTCCATACTATCACGTCTAAACCTTTCATAGGCCAAAGTGTACAGTTTTTACTACTTTTCTTCATTGCCATATTGATTTCACAAGTTGGGAATTGACGTGATTGGGGCAGTATTACCCCTATAAATGTTTGTTGTGGTGGCTTGAAAACTTGAATTATACCCGATCAACGTTTGAACATATGCAAAGATATTTCACGTGTTTGATGTAAATGTACCATAATTAAAGTTTATATGCATAAAAATTTGCACCAATCCTTACTCATCAAATTGGTGTTCTTAATACAAAAAATGGTCTCTTTATGGATGTGGTCTTAATCAGAGATATTACTGTAATTACACGCAAACCTCAGATACATTTTGCACCCAATTGTACCTACAAATCTTTCTCTCTAATCTATGTCTGACTAGAAATACACACAGACAAGGTAAATGTTATGTAAAAACCCTCTGTTTATGTATTTCCACTTCAGCACAAGGCTTTGTACTTGCATTTTGCAATTTGTCATGATTTGCACGTATAATGGTTTCTGCAGACTGTCATAAATGCATGCGTCATCATGGAATTGGATCATTTATTTGTTCATCCAAAATGTCAGGTTCCAAATTTGCTGGCACAAGCTTTGTTTGACACACACAGGAATAATGTTTGCCTCGGCTTGATTTTGGTGGTGCCCAGGACAAGCATCACTTACAGGAACGCTTCATGTTGAAGAACAGGCTACCGCTCTAAGAAAGGTCCATATACTAACTTTACGAAAAATCCATATATTACTTTTACATGCTACCTCCTCCTCTGTTATTACCTGGGTACTTAGCTGATTTGAGATGCAATCGTGATGGTTTCGGTCCCTTATTAAAAGGTAGTGACTCTCCACCAGGGGTTTCCAGGCAAACCTTTGGCAGAGAGTTGCAGACTTGGATGTGTAGCTGTTGTGAGCATACGCTAATTAATCAGATATATAGGACCGGCTACTCCCCACAGTATGCTGGATTGGGCCTTGTTCTTGTCCCCAAGAGGAAGTAGTTTTCTTTCTTGTCAGGTTGTAGGCATCTGAGCATATGTATCAAACCATTTTCATGACTGCTGCTGTATTGTATTGACTGCTATTGAGCAGGGTTAAAAAGTCCTGTCGGAATAACCACCGCAACCTAAGATGACATCTTTTTCTTGTTCTTATTAGTTTCTAGCATGTTACTTACAGCATGATTGTCGCTTTTGACCTCATGCAATTCCCCTAGCGTGAAAAGTGTGAACTATTGCGTTCGGAATGCAACTATCGGAGACAGTAACTTAGCCAAAAAATAAGTTGTCTGTTTCAGCATCTTTAATTGGCGCGACATTTCTACCTCAAAAGGGCGTCACAGATGGGCAAAGAAGGGTGTGTTTGCAAAACCCACAAGTTTAGTTAAAACTTTTCCTGTGATCTTTAGCTTGGGAAACCGGCCTGATTTCATGATCGATCTCATGGCGACAACTGTCAAGGCCCATTCCTTGATAGCCAATGTTGATTCGTGCGTCCTACACACAGTACAATATATAGAGAATATGCAAAGTCATAATGAAAGTAGTAAAATTGTGGTGTTCTACCACTGGCAATACTAATTTCAATTAGCACACTTCAAGCACAGATTTAATCTGCGACATAGATTCATTATAACTGAAGACAATGGCAGTGGCTGGCTAGTGGGCTTAGCTGTTGCCAGTTGCCTACATGGAGTGACATTCAACCTCAAGGGATTAAGAACAGATCAATTATATAATTATGACATATGCTTTTCACTTTTTGCTATCTTCAACTTACTTTAACATCTGGATTGTGCTTAAAAATATTAATTTACTGTATAAAAGTGAAGAATTTCCTCTTTGGATATATCCTGTGAGGTCCAAAAATATGCTCAAGTTGCAAAAGCTTTCGTGGCTTTGCCCCTCGGTTCCGTCAGGGCATTGACCTCAGCTCAACTTCAAGTTTGCTACCTACAGCCATTCTTTATTTTGCTGTACTACACTTGACGTTACATTCACATTAAAAGTTGCTTTTGTACATATCACACATGTGATGTAATGATACTTCCATTAGTTTATTGTTTATACACAGACCTGTAAAATACCTGACGTCTCCCCTACAAATTAATGTGTAGAAGTATGGTCAGACTCTCATTTTTACACTCAGTCTTGGTCTAGATAACTGTTACTATTCCAACCTCGTGTTTGTGTTCTACTTTTAATGGGCGTATTGTTTCCGATACCTTCTTTCCATACTTGTTATGTGTTATGTTACCATGATACTAATCAATATAATCCTTAGGGAGATGTCCTCCATTACTCTCCTTGTCTTTAATGCTATTTATGAAAACCCAACACGGAAAAACCTTCTCACCTCTAAAAACCTTTGAGTTCCAGGACAGAGAGTCTAACATTAATCAAGTTGTATATATCCTCCATTATATCTATAATGGCCAAGGTAGCCAGATAGTCATCGTAAATGTGTCTAAAGCCTTCGTCAAGGTTAAGTATCCTGGCCTCTTTTTGAACTGTGATAGCTAAGCATCTCTGATAATATCATAACATTAATCAATAGCTACCTATCACTTCCAATGAGTCATTATTCATGGACATTCATTCCCGTGGTTACCTCTGTCGAAGCTGGAGTACCCCTCTCTTCTATACCTTGGGACCTTGTGCGACTGTTTGTTCTGCTTTCTATTACAATGCATTTATTCAGTATTATATGTATGTGATTTATGATTATGGGTATGAGAACGCATAAAAATAAACATTGTATCGTTTCTTTTGTTTATCTACATAGAATTGATAACGTTACATGTCCTGTGTGTTGTGGAAAGAGCTTTGGAGTCGAAATCATTAAACAATATGGGCATGGGAAAACACGACCATTATTTGAACTTTGAAAAGTCGTATTAGTGGGAATACAAAGATCTGTGTGTGTGTGTGTGTGTGTGTGTGTGTGTGTGTGTGTTTGTTTGTTTTGATGGATATTTCCAAATATACCATGTCACAGCATCATCTTGCCCTAGCATGATATGAGGGGCAAGATGACGCACAAGACTGTATGATATATACACCCAGATGCTAAAATTATTATTATTATTATTATTATTATTATTATTATTATTATTATTATTATTATTATTATTATTATTATTATTATTATTATTATTATTATTATTATTATTATTATTATTATAATAATAATGTTTCAATTTGTTTTGAGTCCAAATAGGTTAATCCTAGTAGTAAAGTTAGAATAAAAATGAATAGAACAAAACGACAACACTGAAAATATTGTACCATTTACTTTTAAAGTGTGGCAAATTCCTACTCAGCTTGGGGTCCTTTTTCATGTAACTTTATAATGTATTAGCTGTTTAATATTTCTTAAATTTGCGCCTTTATTTGTTTTGAAACGCCTTTAGGTAAAACACAAGTTAAAAATTTTGTTCAATGCACGAAACATTAAATCATAAAGTCATAACAGATAAATTATATAAAGTGCGTTATCTTACCCCACCCTTATATCGGCTTAGGATATTCATTTGTGTGTGTTATGTCCCGATGGCTTGCTTTGACAGAGGTAGAAACTGTATCTTGTCTTAAGACTTTCTGTATGAAATTCTTATTTTGAATGATTATTGCAGCCAAGATACTCACTAGATAACTTTGACGCACGATATCACTGCGATCTGAGACATGTTTGAAAATTAACCATATTTCAAAAGCACAAATCCAAGCTATATAGGATCGTCTTAATACATGAATAGAAAATATCCTCATATTGAACTATCAACTGAAGGAATATCCTGGCTTCATATTTAACTGTCAAGTAGGAGAATACCCTGGTTTGTGACAAGTTGTAATGACCTCATAGTACCACGTGACTGCCAAAGACGTCATCCTACCCGCTCTCCGCTAGAAGTGCCAGTCAATAAAGACCTTGACTGATAATGTGAGCAAGCTATGTAATACTCATGATATCTGTCTTCTACTGGAACACTGGTTTGCTGTTGATAACATTCCTTTTTCTTTTTTTTTTTACCGTGTCGGCATATTCGTAGTGATTTTAACTCTTTCAATGCGTGAGTCACTGATTCCGGTGTCTACATCGAGCCTCACTTTATAGTGGCACAGCCTTTCCGTGGAGGAAAACACTTGGTAATAGGTCTGGGTTCAAGATTAAAACTTTTGATGATCCTCGTCTTATTGATGGTGACATGTGTTAAGTGAGGAGGAAATGGTGACGTGTGGGAAATTATGAGTAAATGGTGACTTAAGTGAGGAGTATATGGTGACATGTATGGCAAGAAAGGAGTAAAAGGGTACGTGTGATATGTGAAGAGTACATGTAGGCATGGTGACATGGATGAGATGCGAGGATAAATGGTGACGTGTGATATGTGAGCATTCAATGGATATATGTGTGAGACATAGCGAGAAAAATTGCAACTTGAAAAACAAGTGAGGACTCATTGGCATCATGTACGAGAAGTGACAGCTTGTTGTCTTGCGCCCAGCTTGCATTACAGATAGGCCATCCACAGTAATAGCACCCATTACTGGTCACATGAAATGAATCTTCTGTAGAAAATGGTCCCCCAATCGACGATGACAGGCTGATGATTAAACCAAACTAAAACCAATGACGCTCTGCAGAAACCACAGCCAGCTTACTAAACAGTGGATGAATGTAAGCTCTATCTAATGCCTGCATGTTGTGGAGTCAGATTGGAGAAGCATATTGAAGATTATGCAGGCAATTGTGGCATATGCCAGGCATAAGACACATCTCCCCCGCAACAAACAAACAAAAAGGGAGAGCAAGAAAAACAGAAAGAATCCAGTAATACTAAACCCACATAAGGTAACCACGTAACCATGGCCTGTGGGAAGTAGTGTTTGGCATAGACACAATCAACAGCAACAAATCATCAAGGCACCAAAAAAGCGTGCCTGACAGCTATCCTAATCCTTTGTAAAGATTACTTAGAATAGAACATGTAAAACTGTCTTCACCATGACGAAATCGTTATTATTAGCAGAGTGTACCCTTTAGAAATTTAAATGGTCAGCTTACATTGGCATTACTCCAATTATGTCATTTTTAATGCATATCTTTATATCACTCTATCACACATAGATATGAAAATATGACACTGGAGGTTCATTAAAGGTGTTGCCATAATACGGCAACCAAACTAATATAATGCCGTATTTAATGAACTTTAGAACATGTTATAATGCATTATAATGATTATCTTGGTGTATATTTTGTTTTGTTGAATGGGCTGCATGCATAAAAAGTACCCCAAGCATAGGGGGGTCGTTTGCATCCATAATCATAATACTCTTTTTCAGCAATCACTGCTAAAGCAATTTAAAATATTGTACGCGCTGTTATTAAATGATTATGGCGATGTAAACTAGATAACACTATGTTAGGGCAGCTGTGGCTTGACTGGAAGTTCACCTTTATTGTCGCTTGGTAGTTAACTTGTGAGAGGCTTCCGAGAAAGGTCATGACATTGATTTTGTTGTCGCAGTGTGAAGAGACTAGGGACTTGGGGAATTAGTTTTTAAATAGGACGGTATAATTCATGTTTTAGCTTAGCAGAGAATGAAACAAATAGATTTAAATAAAAAAACCTTTAAATAAGACTCTCGGGCCATTTAAAAATCTTAAACAAATGGCCATAAAAAGAAGAATGAATGAGACAGCATGGGACTAAATGATAGAAAATCATACATTCTGAGCCTTATAATTCACAGATATTTACTGATAAATAATACAGGCAGCAATGCGGGAAAGTATTGTAACTTTTTCAGTGTCATGATGTAGTAGTTTACTGTTAATATTTTACTGTAATGTGATATACTGTTTAAAGGTAATATACATTAAAAAATTTTCGGTAACTTAACTTTTTTACAGTAATTTATTAGTTTTACAGTATTACATATTCATTGTAATCTTTAAACTGCATTAAAATATCGTAAAAAAGGCACCTCACCGTAATGTAAATGTACAAACATTACAATGGGCACAAAAATTATTAGTATGGATAGTAAAAATTACCTTGTGTACCAATATGGGAAAGCCTTCAGCTCTTTTAGGATTATTTAACAGAACAATGCTTTTCATCCCATGTGCATTGGTGCAAGGTATATTGCAGTGAATTAACCTTTTTCTGCTGTAAGCGCCCAAAATGGCTCAGTGGTCCTTCGGACTCTTGCATTCTGTTCAATTTGTTTATTTGCCAAAAAAATGTATGATCTTGTATTATAAAATGTTGACACCAATATTCTTCAGATCAGCAGCCTCTGTTGGCTCACACTTCACATTGAACACATAGAGAGTTCCAAGAAAAGCTTTTGACCTAAGTCTTTCCCTTAACCAGGTAAGTGTTCAAAATATCTTTTTTCACATCAAGCTGAAGCCATCTCCTTTTGTGTCATGATTAGGGTGCATAATCTCTGTCCAAAGGTAATGTTTTAACCTATAACAGGTTACAAAACTTTAAAATGCAATTATAAACCATTTAAAAACAATGTCTCTAGATACACATCACTACTGATAACAAACCACAGCATCATCAACATTGGTTATAAATAACCAGTACTACAACTTTGATGATACTATTTTATTTGGAGTAATAGTTTGCATATGTGCTACATACTGACATCAAAATAGTTGAAATGTACCTCGATTGGCTCTCATTCGGAAACTAAGGTATTAATTACATTAGACATTGTACTAGAGCAAAAAGTTTTATTCTTATGCTGTAATTTTATTTATATACAAGTGCCTCAGGCTGTGCCCAGGTAACAAAATAAACTAACGTCAAAGGAAGAAATGTGTAAAAAGGGGAAAGAACATCCATTTTTTAACATGTTTCAACAAATGTCCAAGCTACCTAAGTCCTGACAAAAGTATGTGTGTGGTTTTGGTAACCTGAAAGACTACTGAAAAAGCTCAATCCTAAAATTAATGGAACAAAAAGAAATACAGTCAAACCATCCCTCCTTAAGAAAAATTGATCGACCAAGGCTGAAAGATTTTATCGAGAAAGTGGCCATCGTGTGCTGCTATTCTTCAGTAAAGTCAAGTCAAACAGCATTTTATTTCAACTTGTCTGGAGGGTTAACTTAGGCCGGGGAAGCAGCGTAGCTGCATAGCCACAGTTGTTTGGTGAAACAGTGTAGCCCTGGCTGTTTGGTGATGGTTATCGTAATATTTCGCAAGGTTCCAGGTGTTTGTTCTCTGAGTTACCAAGGTAAACGGTCGTTAAAGTCGTTTAAAAACATGACTGACTATCTTAACTTTAATCTGCCCACTTGATTCTGTCTGAAGCAGTTAAGATCGCTACTTGCAAATCCAAATGCAATACGACACCTTAAGCCGCCATTTGGTGGGTGCCATTTTGAACATTGCGCAATGGATTGATTGCGGAATAGTCACACTAAAATATATTTGATTTGGATATCAGTGAATTGCGCCTACAGCATAGATCTTTTCATTATTGATGCTCTCAAATTTTAGCAAAATATATACTTTTGGTTTCATATATCATAACCCCCTGCCCTCCAGCCACCCCCCCCCAGATCGTCCCAATACTCATTTACAACAAATTGGGTGTTGAACCCACAATATTCAAAATGGTAGCCAAGTCAATTGGATATTTTGCAGAGCTAGTATCCAAAATATATGTGTGATTAGTGTTAAGGGAAGGTTAATTTGTCCAATGAATGTAATGTACAATATATAATGGGACTTTTCCAGAGTAAGCATTACGTGAAAATGTAAATACAATGCCATACAGCTACCAGTTGCAGGCCTCAAAATAGCGATTTGGTATCAGACACTGGAGTCGCCCCAGGCTATGAATTAAGTAGCATAACAGGGCACACGAGGCATGCCGCCTGTCGAGTCAAAGAGCTTAGTGCAGAGGGATGCTCCGATAGTGGATACAGGTCCAAAAGTACCGGCGGGTTTTAATATTAGTGGTAGTCAGTCGCATTTGTGATTTTGAACAATAAAATTAAAAGACAACGTTAGTATGTACTGAAACAGTATTCTATATCAACTGAGGAGTGCACAAATCAGACTGCTCTGTCAGTGTAAACGTTGACACACATGTATGCCAATATTGTCTTTGTATGGTATGGTGAAAAAAATATATGAACCATTACTGATATGATACATCAGCAGAATCACAGCAAGAGAGAAACATCACATAAACACAGTTGCTTATAGTCTTCTGTCCAAGTTATCTGTCAGTATGCATATACATAAAGAAGTGGCCTGTTAGACAAAATGTTCAACCTTTCATTGCAGGTTGATTAAAATCGCTCTAAAATGTTTGGGGAAACAAGTACATTATCTACTGGGGGAACAGCTACAACACCAAACTTTGATAAAAGCAAACAGGGGAATGTTTGACCTTCGAACACAAATATGATGGCAGAGGGCTTTGACTTTAATCTGAAACATCGGTAACATGAAGTTGTACAGTATGCCTATGTAATTATATAATGATGCCCTACCCAACCCTGTAAAAGAAATGACAATGATGTGACTAACACATTTTAAAATGTATCGACTGACAAGTAAAAATATCTATTTTTACTTGTCACTGTTGAAAGACCATGTGGTGGAGCGGAAAATACAAGAAACTCTTTACTTTTGTAGCATGGGAGTGGAAAGTGGTCTGGCAGTTTGTTACTACTACACCTAAAGAACTTGTCAAACATTGACAGCATACATCTGTAATCAGTTCACTTTGATTCTCTTGCAAAATAAAATGGACAAGTGATTCCTGGACAATTATTAACAAAAGGAACTCCAAGACCAATTATTTTATCAGTCTGATTTTCCACTACGAACAGTCCCTTCATCTAGCTTGTTCCTTTCCACATTACATCATAAGCTGCATAGGGATTATACTCATTTTCAACATTTTTGCACAACTTTTAAAGTATATGGCTTAATCACGAACCCTAATAAATGGGCCATATTTCAGAATCAAATCTGGATAGTGAAGTAAAAAACGGAGTTATGATTTTAAATTGTGCTTTGGAAATATTTGACAGCGGTCATGCAGATAATCATCAATCAGGAGCTTCAAATAAGCCACCTTTTATGCAATATTATTGTAGCACAAATGTAAGCTTTAACTTTCACTTAGTGTAGGGTAAGTTGCCAAACCTCATGTGTTTCTTAAATAAATCACTACCTATAATCAGTAGAAGCAGTCGTAGGAGGCAATAGTTTTACACAACATGACCTCGTAACTTAATGATCGTACTAGGTTTACTATTAGCATCACTTGCTGTATAATGGTTCTTTCACATAAACATAGAAAAAACACTTTTTAAACAAAATAATCAATATACAAGGCAAAATCATAAGCCACAACGCCTTCAAATAAGTCATGGCCTAAAATGGGGGAAAACCAGGTCGACATACATGAAAATGTTTCGGTTCATTGAAAATAGATTGAAACGTGATATTATTATGTACGTGGGTATTGTTACAGATTCCATTCTTATTACTATGTTCCTTAATGAAAGTGTTGAGTCCTCTTTTAATCTCCTTTCTTGCCTTTGTGAAGTTGATGTATGGGTTTCTCTATTGTTTGGTCTGCTTCGAAACAAATGTCTCATTTTTTTGTTTTGAGTGATACTTAAATCACACGTGACTACATGTTTATGGTCTTTATTCATATACTCTTTGAAAGTAGTGTCACATTCACAAGTTTGCCTATTCATATTCTAGCAGTCTAAGTCCACTTCATCCATTATTCGATTGTAGTTGAAGACCTTATTACGAACATTAGAAGTGTATTCATAAGCAACTGTGACATCCTCCTCAATATAGTTGCTGACTGAATTTTCAACTTCTTGAAGTCCAAGAATATTTTGTTGATTTATGCTCTCGATAGCTGGATTTTCATAGTGTATTATCACAGGATTCATGTGTTGCTTTTTCTTCTTACTTTTCCACGTTTGTTCTTTCTTAAGCTTCAATCTATATTTGTATCATGCCTTGTACTAAATTGACAATCCTATCTGTTAACTTGCTGTCATTTGTCACTTAATGATCCAGAAGTAACTGTCCCAATTGCTTGAGATGTTTTTTCTTCATTTGTGGTAAAGTTTTATTGATATAGTATGTAGTTTCTTCGCTTGCAGTTTCTTGGATTGCGTTGAATATATATTTAGCTGTAAGAGATTCTTTATGTGTTTTGTGTTTACTCTTATGTAGGATCTTCTTTTCCCTTCTTTTGTTGAGTATGTCATATAAATTATCATTCTCTGCTCTTTGATCTATGTTCTTATTACATGGATTATTCAACCTATAGCGATATACCGTTCGGAGTTCTTTAATCCAAAATGTTTCTTTTTTCCTTCTCTATCCTACTGTTTCCTTATTCATCTTTCCATTTGAGCATTTTCCTGGCTGTTTTACAGTTTCAATAATTTGGACTTTAAATGTTTTTTTCTTGCAAAGTCCACCAGGGAAGTGATCCACCTGAAACGTAGAATTGGATCCTTTGTTAGGGTGTTTTATTCTGTCCCTGAGATCATTGAACCTTTCGTTCAATTTTTGGGTTGGTTTCAGCGACATACTGACTAGATCAATTAACACAGGTTATCAGATAAACCAAGTTATATGTATTACACGTGGACGGACAGACGGACGTCACCACATAAGCTCCACGAACTGACAAATCAGCTGAGCTACAAAACATTAATGATGGAGTGGCCAAAGCATCGAGCTAGGACAAGCCAGGCCCGCGTATTTTCTTTAATAACGAATAAAATTGGTTGAAGGACAGCTAAGACACCAAAAATTATCCTACTTTAATTAATCCTGGCTCAAAATGTATTTACGTTAAGATAACAAGTCATTATGTGTGTAATCGTCATACCCCAAAGAGTTTATATGGGCCACATTTGGATGCCTGTGATGTTACTTGTTGAATAAACAATTGAAAGTTGACCGCAAAGCATCCGCCCCATAAATGTCAATATAAGTCACTAATTATTTGTGATAAAATCATAATTACACTTGCATCTTAATCCAGACATATTGGCAATAAAAAAGATCCTGTGATCTTTAAAGTTTGGCTTATTTTTGCTGTTATCCAGCCTCATAGTTTGACATTTGAATTTTCCCTTTGATTTCCAGGATGTTCTTTTCTTCTTCATTTCATACAAAAAGAACGAAGCAAACTTATGAAAATCGCTGAATCGGTTTTACAGTTGAGACATTACAGAATCAAAAGCCGTTAACCGGATTAAATTTCGCCCAGCCTTTTTCTTGGGAAAACCATTCTTAGGTGGGGTTCTCGTCCTATTATCATTTCTGAGAAAACACGCTTCAAAGGCCTTTGATGTTAATCATTCGCCTCTAAAATAATACCGTTTGCTCAAGTTGAGCTGATATTTGTACAAAACGTAGTAAACATCGTCCCTTAACATATGGTGAGGTTGTCAATCAATTATTGGCCAATCACAGGAATAAAAGAGCCTTTGAAGTACGGAAAACATTCAGCGATCTGTCAAACGGCGACAACGACAATCTGGTTTCAAAGCGTGACGTCATGGAGGCGTGCCTGTCGGGCCCAGTGACCTCAAGCCTGGCAATGAAAGTTGTGTTGCCTTGTTTCGGTGGGACGGCCTACGGCCGCTCGTGTTCAGTGGACGGGTGGCAGGTTTGGTCTTCCGCCCCCTACCTCTTCATCCCGTTTTTAGGGATAGTGTTTTACTGTATTTACTCGTATCTGTACACTTTATGTAGTTAGCTTGTTATACTTGTCTGTACACTTTACTTAGTTAGCTTGTCATTATTTTGTAGTTATTTTCTAAATGAGTTTTATATGTTTTTCCAACCTGAGTTTTGAATTGGTACTTTGTGTGTTTTTTCTTATGTTCACATTTATGCATATTTCAATGTGTTTATTTGTACTTTTATTTGTTCATCCTTAGGTTTCGACAAAATATTATTATGTACGTGGGTATTGTTGATCAAAGTGCCATGTTTTTTTTCCACGCCTGTCTTTAGTGTGCAGGACAACTGGGGTAATCTATCACGTCACGGCCTTTCAAGGGACATCGTCTGATGATTCCCACTCCTCCTGAACATTTATTCAAGTCTTCCTACATTAGAATGCAAAACAAGCAAGATACCTACAGACTTAACCACTAAGGTTATTATTTGTTAGCATGTTTGCATCTTTTCCCTGCCCACAAACATACTTTCGGCATGCCGCCTGATTTCACGGTGCCGCCGGGTTACACCTCTCCTTTTTCCATGGGCCGTTGCTACCTGTAGTCACATGACAGACTATTCAGTAGGATTGACGGGTAGCATTGTTCCGCTTGGCGGCTGAAAACCAAAAGAATGACACATGGACGTTTGGATGTCCACATGCCTCTGTATGTGTGTGTGTGTGTGTGTGTGTCTGTGTGTGTGTTTTCGTTTTCCTCATATTTCTAATTTACTTTTTCTCAAAATCGCCAATGCAAAAGTTTTCAGTGTCCTTCAGCCAGACTACCATCAGGTGCGGACTGACCATAATTTGGCAGTGTTCGTATTGATCCCAGAGCAGTCATCTGTTGCTCCCATTATGATTTTATTCAGCAAGCAGTACCTACAAAGTACTGTACTGTTGAAAAATTCTCAGACAAACCTGCAATACTATGGCAGCCTCAATTATCTCCAAGTATGCAATGCAATGTACCTATATTACCATTTTCGCAGTTTATTGCGGATAATGCCATTTGTGTCCAGTTGTCTTAAACCGTTATAGAAATATCCAAAATTCCATAACACATTTTTACCCAAAACACTGCTGTTTATACAACTGTTAATGTACAGTTCAATATTTAGTCTAGACAGATTCTGTTAAAACCTTGTGGTCAATTAAGTATGTAGTTTTATTGCATAGAAATGCATATTGCTGTGATATTTGTCCTAAATGTGAAATCAGTTTGCAAGGTTAAACATTACCTTAACTGGAATCATGCTGAAAGTTGGATTTGGAAGGATTAACAAACAATGGGCATAAAGCAAAAATTAATAATAGCTATTACACTACAGGCATAAACGTACACAAAGAACACAGTAGAATATGGAAGCTTCTAAAAGACCCGTTACTCAAATAATCTAAAAGCTATATGCTCCTACTAATATAAATGATTCCTTTATCTCCTATTTCCAGCTAATTGTATGTTCGTTTGATACTCATTCATTCAATACCTGTACAGTAAAGAACTATCCAAAGCAGTCGTCTGTTTGTTTCCTCCCCTTGAGACAATGTGCACGTATCATGCACATTTCTCTGACAGATTCACCTTTAGAACAGTCTCGGAAAACTATACATGCAAGCTTTTATCTGCTTCACGCCGGCACAAAGCCACTGAATTTGACACCATTCAAGTCAAAGTGTCGAAGATTGCATGCTCAGAAATCTCTGAATTCATCACCTATATATTCAGTGCGTTTATCGATGGCCTCTGGTATAATCCCTGTTGGCGTTTACCTCTTTCAATGCCAATTGTGACTAACAACTTAAGTCGAACTACGTAAGACGAGATATTTTCAATTATAATAATGATGCTAGATTCAGAGTCTTTGTGAAAAGACCCTTTATTCAATACCAGGGTAGCTATAGTTCCAGAGAATATTATTGGTCAAAACGCTGTTGACTCTTCCAAAACTTGGCTGTGACAGAGACTGCCAAGATTTCAGCAATTTTCAGGAAAGGTGCCAGAAAGGATGCTGCCAATTATACACTTTTTATTTTATCAGATTTTTCAAAGCTACTTTGGCGTATTAAACATAAGCAAGGGTACGAGTGTTATTCCCGCAAAAACATTTGTGTACTCAACAGTTAATATCTAGATCAAAACACTCAATCCAAACTAGCTAACACAATTTTTCCGAATCAGTTAATAAAACCAAGCGACATTCTGTTAGTCACGTTTCTCTTGACTTAAAACAAAAGGGCTGTGTGAACAGTCCGTGCTCAGCTGAGCTAAGCCTGTCCAAAAATTCAAAATTACAACTGAATAGACCTATGTTGAACTATAGCTGACTGCATATGGCATTTAGGAGTATTTCTGACACTTGCTTAAAGAAAAATTTATTTAAAATACACATTTTACATGAACATGAGAAATTCAAAAATATCTAAAAGAACTCATGATATTGAGCATTAGAATGCCCAGTGACGTACATAGTAATTGATGGGAAAGGTGCATTTACTGGTAACTGACCGAATTGGAAAAAAATCGTTAAAATTCGGGCAGTCTCTGCAGTGCCACACAGTGAACAACTTTGTTAGACCCTTTCACAAGAAAGAACATATCCACCACCAAACGCGATTGACGGTTTTTGGGAAGAAGTTGAAAATAGCAAAAACCCACATTTTTCTTTTTTTCAAAGGAAAACTTAAGGGGCCACCTGGTGAAAATTTAAGAACTAGGAGTCCCTAAAAGGGCTTCTGTGTGATAACAAAGCAATGGGGAAAACGGTTTCGGAGAAGATTTTTAAAGATTTTTTATAGATTGTTCCCAAAATAAAAACATCCCCCTCTCCCCCATAAAAATCATAAAAAAATCCAAAAATTACTGGAGCATGACTGAACAAACTTGGTAGAGACCTACCCGAGCTACATTGCCACCAAGTTTGAAGTGAATCCGGCTAACGGTTTCAGGGGGAAGTTGCAAATGTGAGTCAGCATTGAAATGCCCAACGGTAGTAGGCCTACCAGAACTAAAAAAAATCGTTAACAAGAGGGCTGTGTGGACAGCCCATGCCTCAGTTGATCTTGACATTCATCACACTTGCAGCTCTATGAACTTGGGAAAGGATCAAGGACACCATGTTCTGAGTAAGTCTGACCTTTATAGAAGAACACTTACATGTGCAACATCAAAGTTCAAGTAGTTCTCAAGTTATAATGAAGAGTAAAATTCATGTATGTTGCACTGTGACCCCACAAATGAGGTCAAGGTCATTCATGTACTTGTCTCAGCATGACCTTCATACAGAATAATTAACATGTGTAGCTAACTCAAAACAGATCTCAAGTTATCAAGTAAACAGTAAATTTCGTGTCAGTTGTCCTGTGAATTAGCATTTGAATGCCCATTGACTTGCATAGTAATCAATAGGAGAGCTGCATTGAACGATAAGTACCTGAATTGAAAATCCTTAAAAATCAGGAATCCAAAGCAGTGCCACCTAGTAAACAACTGTTTGACCCTTCCACAACATATCCATCACACTTCAGCTTAATCTGAGGGGTGGTTCTGAGAACAAGTGAAAAACAGCAAAACCATACAAAAAAAATCATAAAAAATTACAGCGCCACCTGGTGAACAAATTGGGAACTAGGTGTCCCCGGGAGTGTCTATGCACGATATCAAAGCAATTGGGTGAGCGGTTTCAGTGGAGAAGAATTTTGAAGGTTTGCCCCCCAAAAAACCAAAAAAATCATAAAAAAATCCAAAAATCAATAGAGCGTGACCATTTGAACACACTTGGTAGAGATCCACCCAAAGCACATCCCCACCACATTTGAAGTAAATCTGGTCAACATTATTAAAGTTATGACGTTTACAAGAAATTCCCACGTTAAACTTTCCTATTAAAACTTTTGTAGAGATTTTTGAAAAAAAATCATAAAAAAATCCTAATTCATTGGAACATGACCATTGGAGCAAACTTGGTAGACACCCACCCAAGGTGCATTGCCACCAAGTTTGAAGTAAATCTGGATGAATGTTTTGGAGAAGAAGTCGAAAATGTAAATTAGTATTAGAATGCCCATTGACTTACCTGTAATCAATAGGAAAGGTGCATTTACCACAAAGGAGCCGAATTGAAAAAATCATTAAAAATCAGCAATCCGCAGCATTCCCACATAGTGAACAACTTTGTTTGGCCCTTCCATAAGGAACATATCCACCACGTGCAAGCTTAATCTGAGTGACGGTTCTGGAGAAGTAGTCGAAAAAAGCTATAACACACAAAAATTCGTAAAAAATTGCAGCGCCACCTGGTGAACAAATTAACAACAAGGAGTCCCTAGATGTCTTCCTGTGTGATATCAAAGCAATCGGGTAGGCAGTTTCGGAAAAGAAGATTTTTAAGATTTGTCCAAACCCCCCCCCCAAAAAAAAAATTCATTAAAAATCCAAAAATCATTGGAGCATGAACATTTGAAAAAAATTGGTAGAAAGCCACCCAAGGTACATTGCCACCAAGTTTGAAGTTAATCTGGATGACTGTTTTGGAGAAGAAGTCGAAAATGTGAATCAGTATTAGAATGCCCATTGACTTCCATAGTAATCAATAGGAAAGCTGCATTGAAGACAAGTACCAGAATTGAAAAAATCGTTAAAAATCAGGAATCCGTAGCATTCCCACATAGTGAACAACTTTGTTTGACCCTTCTACAGGAAACATATCCACCATGTTTCAGCTTAATCTGAGTGATGGTTGTGGAGAAGAAGTCGAAAATAGCTATAACACACAAAAAATCATAAAAAAATAGGAAAAAATTTCAGTGCCACCTGGTGAACAAATTAAGAACTAGAAGTCCCAGGAAGTGTTCTTCTTTGATACCAAAGCAATTGGGTGAGCGGTTTCGGAGAAGAAGATTTTTTAAGATTTACCCAAAAAAGAACAAAAAAATTCATTAAAAATCCAGAAATCACTGGACCGTGACCATTTGAACAAAATTGGTAGAGACCCACCCGAGGCACATCTCCACCAAGTTTAAAGTGAATCCGCCAGACGGTTTTTGAGAAGAAGTCGAAAATGTGAATTGTGGACGAGGGACGGACGACGGACGACAGACCCTCAAAAAACCTCAGCTGACTGACAAGTCAGCTGAGGTAAAAATCAGCAATCCGCAGCATTCCCACATAGTGAACAACTTTGTTTGGCCCTTCCATAAGGAACATATCCACCACGTGCAAGCTTAATCTGAGTGACGGTTCTGGAGAAGAAGTCGAAAAAAGCTATAACACACAAAAATTCGTAAAAAATTGCAGCGCCACCTGGTGAAAAAATTAACAACAAGGAGTCCCTAGATGTCTTCCTGTGTGATATCAAAGCAATCGGGTAGGCAGTTTCGGAAAAGAAGATTTTTTAAGATTTGTCCAACCCCCCCCCCCCCCCCCCCAAATTCATTAAAAATCCAAAAATCACTGGAGCATGAACATTTGAACAAAATTGGTAGAAAGCCACCCAAGGTACATTGCCACCAAGTTTGAAGTTAATCTGGATGACTGTTTTGGAGAAGAAGTCGAAAATGTGAATCAGTATTAGAATGCCCATTGACTTCCATAGTAATCAATAGGAAAGCTGCATTGAAGACAAGTACCAGAATTGAAAAAATCGTTAAAAATCAGGAATCCGCAGCATTCCCACATAGTGAACAACTTTGTTTGACCCTTCTACAGGAAACATATCCACCATGTTTCAGCTTAATCTGAGTGATGGTTGTGGAGAAGAAGTCGAAAACAGTTATAACACACAAAAAATCATAAAAAAATAGGAAAAAATTTCAGTGCCACCTGGTGAACAAATTAAGAACTAGAAGTCCCAGGAAGTGTTCTTCTTTGATATCAAAGCAATTTCAAAAATTTAAAAATCCAGAAATCACTGGACCGTGACCATTTGAACAAAATTGGTAGAGACCCACCCGAGGCACATCTCCACCAAGTTTAAAGTGAATCCGCCAGACGGTTTTTGAGAAGAAGTCGAAAATGTGAATTGTGGACGAGGGACGGACGACGGACGACAGACCCTCAAAAAACCACAGCTGACTGACAAGTCAGCTGAGGTAAAAATCAGGAATCCACAGCAGTGCCATGTAGTGAACAACTTTGTTTGACCCTTTCACAACAACAATAACAAACAAACAAACAAACAAAAAAACAAACAACCCCCTCCCCCCCCAAAAAAGTTTAGGAAGTTTGAACTAAATCTTAGTGACGGTTCTGGAGCAGTGGAAAATAGCCAACTCACACACACACACACACACACACACACACACACACACACCAATCATGAAAAATAGGAAAATATTGCAGCGTACCCTGGTAAAAAAACCCCAAAAAACTAGGAGTCCCTAGGAGTGATCCTGTGTGATATCAAAGCAATTCGGTAAGCGGTTGAGGAGTGGATTTTTTTTTAAGATTTGACAAAAAACATAATAATAATAATAATAATAATAATAATAATAATAATAATAATAATAATAATAATAATAATAATAATAATAATAATAATAATAATAATAATAATAATAATAATAATAATAATAATAATAATAATAATAATAATAATAATAAGTAGACCATGGCCATTTGAACAAAACTGGTAGAGACCCATCCAAGCCATATTGCATAGCCACCAGGTTTGAAGTGAATCTGCCTGACGGTTTCAGAGAAAAAGGTAAAAATGCGAATTAGCATTAGAATGCCTAAAGACTTACATGGTTATCAATAGGAAAATTGCATTTACCAATGAGTACTCGAATTGAAACGAACAATCGTGAAAAATCTGGAATCCAAGGCAGTGCCACATAGTAAACAACTTTGACCTTTTCACAAGGAAAATATCCATCAAGTTTCATCTTAATCGGAGTGACGGTTCGGGAGAAGTCGCAAATAGCAAAAGCACACAAACATTACTAAAAATATAGTTCAAAAATTGTAGCGCCACCTGTTGAACAATTTAAGGTCCAGGGGTGTCCAGAAGTGTCCCCATGCAATTTCGAAGCAATTTGTCAAGTGGTTTCGAACAAGAAGACTTTTAAAAGATTTTGCTACAATTGAATAAAAACATTCATAAAAGATTAAAAGATCCCTGGAACATGACCATTTGTACACATTGGTAGAGGCTCACGCAAAGTACGTTCCCACCAAATTTGAAGTGAATCTGGCTTACATTTTGGAGCAGAAGTGGAAAATGTGAATTGTGGACGGACGACGGATCTTCATAAAGACTCTGTGGACTGACAAGTCGGCTCAGCTAAAAAATCGATGCTGTGATCACGGCATTTTCCTTTTGAAAATGTGCTCCTCAGCGTAATTGTTACAGACTATCGTACACACAGGACGCAAGTACCTATATTTACGGTAACTTCTCCGACCCAGCGCTGATAAATTCCGGCGTTCCGCAGGGTTTATTAGGATCGCTGCTTTAATGTTATGTGTAAATGACATTGGAGCAGTTTTAAGCATGGTTCATTCAGCATGTATGACGACAACAGCATTTTCTGCTTTGGTGACCCAAAATCCAACCATCGTTCTACAATCCAACACGTGTTTTCGGGGCGGTGGCTGGAGTTGTGAGACGATGAACTCAACCTTACGTCGAAAACTTTATATGAAAACCCTTAGCACATAGTGACTTGCCTTCGAGCTGCCGAGCTAAGTTTCAGTGTGAACAAAATCAATTGTATGCTGGTCACCACTGGAAAAAAGCAAGTAAAACTTTGAACGGCCTTGTGAAAATTGAACATATAGAACATTCGCAAGATCTGAAGTACCTTGGCGTAACTCTGGAGTTAGAAACGAAATTTATAGATCACTTTACACCATTTAATAAAAATTAGACAGAGCCTGTGAAATTTTAAAGCTGCTTTATTCCTTCCTTTCAAACCAAAGAAAAGCCTTTATAATACTATAATCCGTCCACATTTTTCATTTTTATTGGAATGTGATTCTGCATGTATACATAGAGGCATTGCGCATAGATATACCTGAGTGTATTCCTTATCACTGGATGCAAAATGACCATGGCAGATAAGTTGGCAGATCTTTTCAAAACTCCAAGGCAGTCTGTAAACAATAAAAGGTCTTTGGCGGTCAATACAGTACGGTCTGTAGGGTCAAGGTGGATAGAGGCGACTAAACCTTTTGTTAAAAGTGCTAGTAAAAACACACCAGAGGGTGACGAGAGCCGCATAGCTTCGGAGCAACCTCTCCGCCAGATAAAACCAAGCTATGGACTCTACCCATTCAGTTTTATGTCCTACCCGAACTGCAACACCCGTGAGATCCAGCCTACATTCCTCCACATGAAGACTTGCATGTCTATTATGGAAGTGACTAGACAAGAAGTTAATTTTGGCTGTCGCTTGTTGCGTGGCAGATATTATTTGATACGTTAACGAGAGAGACCATAACGTTGATAGTTTTCGTTGTAAGAGACCAGAATTATGGGGAATTAATTTTTAAATAATGCAGCAAAATCCATGTTTAGCTGAGCCGACTATGAACCAAACAGATAGAAATGTAAGAAATCTAAAAATGCTCAGGAGCCACTCATAACCCTAATCAACAACCACAAGGGAGAATGAATGAACGACACAGCATGAAACTTGGTGATATGAAATATTGACTGGTACAAGTTAGTACATTGTTTGCTAAGTTATGACCAGGTACTTCAAGAAAAAGTCCTTTCAAATATCAGAATTATAATACAGTCCAAATAATTTGTATTGCAAATTTACGTGAATATACGCAGTTGTAATTTTATAGTTCCAGTTGCGAGAGATCTGAATTGTCATATAACCACGTCTCTTGAATACAAATGGCGCTGAATCGAAAGCTTGTACTTTCTAATTACTCGAGTAAACCTGAGCGTTTGTCTATTTTGGCCTGGAGACTTTGAGCGAAATTATTATATTGAGCTTGAAGTAAATCTAGCAAGATTATCAAGATATACTGCAGTATAAGCATACTGCGTGTAGTCAGATTTGTTTATTCAGAGGTGTTTTAATAATTAAGTTTCCAATGAAACTAGGGAAAGAGGAAAAGAAAAAGCATCCATGGTTTAGATGATTTACTGCAACTTAATCCCAGTCTTGGTAAGCAATCAAAATAGAGATAATATTTATAAAGATAGTTAGGGTGCCACCATTAGGTATTGGAGGGATGGAGGGACTGCAGTTTTCTCCAACAATTTATATTCATTTCAGATAGGAGACAGATTATTTCTTTTTTCATACCAAGATGGGCCCTATTTTTTTCCAACCAGGCAAAAAACATTTCTTGCCACTCACATCAAATGGAACACAAGACCACACCATCCTTTATTAATAGACCTACATTCGTGAGTATAACTTACATTTTACAAAGGCCTCCTAATCTATCCAGAATCCAGATGTATTGAAAAAAGTTCCATTTTGATATTGATAATTATAATAAAAGTATGTATAGATCATGGATGTATGGAGTTTCAAATTGCAATGTCAACAAAACTGACTCATACCTACCTAAAGGTTATTACAGAGATATTGTGTCCATTAAAGGCAGTTTTGGCATGTGCAACTTTCTGCTGCCTGATCTAGTATAGCCAATGTATTTTTTTCTCATGAAGTGAATGCTACATTGATTTCTCACCACTGTTAGCCTTCTATGCAAGTGTCTTATACTGTGTGTGTCAATACCTTCAATCTCAAGAGCATTAATGTGAGAGAGAACTACTCTTGTCACCAGGTGGTTGACTTGGTATGCACCATATGCGTTGCGAAGGCCAGTGCCTGTAATTCGTTATAAACCCAGGAAGTTGACAACACCGCAGTCAATGGTACCCCACCGGTCCTGGGCCATGTAACAAAGACGAAAAAGCATCAGTCTTCACATGACTGCTTGGATAGTGACATCACAGTGAAACAGCCCATCCACAAAGCAAAATTGGTCCCCTTTTTCTGAATGACTTCTCTAAACCTATAACTTTCGTTTTTTCCAGCGAGACATTAAACTCACATTTTTGTAGTCATAATTCCTCTCAACGCCAATTCAAACCTTTTTACTGTGTTCACAATATTTTATTTGCAGTCTTGAAGGATCAGAAAATCAAGCGAAAATGAGAAAATAGTGAATTAAATGAATTCACAGTTGCTAATGTATGTATGGATGTATGTATGTATGTATGAATGTATGTATGAATGTATGTATGCATGCCAATGTATGTATGTATGTATGTATGTATGTATGTATGTATGTATGTATGTTTTTTTAGGAAAAATTATGTCATTGAGAACACAATAATCACGGTTAGTATATTTATTAATAATCATGGTTAGTATATTTATTACATGATATTAAATATAATGCCAAACTCTCATGAAGATGACTTCCGTTAAGGAATACAAAATAATATAATGAACATATTCCAAATACAAAGTCCTGCTGAGCCCAAGTCGTCATCCAGAAAGCTAATCATTCATACGTTACAACGTGTCGCAAGATTATATTTCACAATGATACCGACGTGTCTTGGAATTATTGTCATGTTCCCATTACTGCACTTTTAAGCCCAATTATGTCATTGAGAACACAATAATCATTATTAATGTAATTATTACATGATTTCAAATATTATGTCACATGCAGAGATATATGAATTCAGATGATATTATACTTTGAAGAAAACAAAAATGACTACATGAAATTACATGTAGCTATATATAATGTTACCTTAGAACGATCTGTTTTCGTATCAGGAATTCAATACATAATTATAGTCCAACTATTTTGTAGTATATTATACATTTACTATTGTATTTGTGAAAGACTGTGGAGGAATATAATGCACATAGTGTTCCTCAAAATCTGTTTGTGACTTTCATCTTCCCACGGATTCTAAAGTTTCTGAATTAATGCCTGATCTAACGCTGTAGTTGCACCTGTGGGGCGAAAAGACCGTGCAGTACAACCTTTATTTGCTAGGCCAGCTGCAGTAATAGCATCTTGAAGAACATGCGCAACAGTTGCGTGAACCTAATCCACGATATGGACGTCTTAGCGTTAAGAACACTGGACAAGGATGTGTCGGTCGGAGATGGTCAGTTTTAAAGATTTATGTCTGTGGCGCATTCACAGGATCTAACTTATTATCCGAAGCACATGGGATATCCTATGTAAAACCGTCTCTATTGGTGTCATTTTTTCCATGAAGCATAATGCTCATGGACCCGTCGTCCAAGAAATGAACCATGTCTGTTGCAAACATAATGGGATCTATTTTTGATGATTCTGCATGAAATAACACACCCCATGGAGCTACTTCTGAGGGTCTGATCATGGAGACTAGAGCGAGCAACGTGATGCTTTTCGCACAAATAGGCTAATTTGTCATTTTCGGACCAAGAACTGAAAACTCTAAAGAATGCTTCAATTGGCATGATAGGTGTAGTTTTCCTGGGCAAGGTGGTGCTACTTTTTATCAAGGCTTGGAAGAACTTGATAATATCATGATCTAAACACATTATCATGATCTGAACACAGGAGAACTTGATAATATCATGATCTGAACACATGAGAACTTGATAATGTCATGATCTGAACACACGCTTGTAAGTCTAAAAGCGTCACTACATGACCGTGCAGGGATAGCTGATCTTATTTGTGCCTAAAGTATATTTGAATTGTCAGATACCATGCACAAAAACGCAGACTTGTGACTCATTACTAGGAAAAGTGAAACCTTGTTTGCAGCAAAATGCATGAAACTTTTCACTCATATGATCGTACTGATTAATCGTTGAATCAGCCCAAGCAAATCTATATTGGTTTGATGCACGTAATGACCATCATTTATCTAATAAACGTCTCTGCCACAAATTTGCCAGGCGAAAACTGTCCAGTGTGGATTCTTGCGCAGTTTGGGTATTCCGCTGTTCAGTGCTATAATCGACCTGAGGAATGCGTACCAGTGGTTGCGTTGCCATTCATCGATTAGTGTTGAGCTGTGGTTGTCCCTTCCAATAAGGAGCCAATATGGTGGCCTCCACTTTCTGAGATTTGATTACCTGTAACACACATGGAATTAACCTAAATGGGCATGTTACAAAATTGACGTGGTAACCCCAGTCCTGTTGCGCCAGGGCATCGACTCCTATGGAGCATGGATTGTAGAATCGGCTGTCGTATGTCTGTATTTGTGCCATCTGAACGATGCAAATCGATCTATTGTATGAGGCTCATACAGGGCATTGATATACTCAAACAGCTTTGGGTGAAGTATCCACTCGTGGCGCGTTTCCAGATGAGATAGCCGATCTGCGTGTTGATTCAGATTTGTGTCTAAATAGTCTCCTGACAAAGTTATGTTCAGTTTCCAGCATGTTGTGACTAGTGATGTCACTAGTTACAATAATTTGCCCGATGGGCCTCCGAATGGTTTATGTACGAAATGGTTGTAAATTTGTCTGAAAGTACCTGAACTCGTTCCCCTTGTAGAAAAGGCTCAAATGATTCTATTGCGAGAAGGACCACTAACATTTCTCTGTAATTGGAAGGTTTCCTGCCAATTTGTTGATTTCGTACACTGGACACTTTGTGACTTTGATAAACGGCACCCTAGGCCCGCGATGATGCATCAGTTACTACCTGTGCCTTGATAGGCTTTTGACGTCAAGGTAAACCATTCCATGAGTCAAGTGAATAAAGCCATCATGCCAAATCGGAGCAACACGTTGGTTGATGTGCAAATAATCGGACCACACGACTTTTGTGGCTAAGAGTAGATACAGGCTCCTCAGTAATAACTTTGTTGGCAGTACAGCCTTTGTTAATGATATGCATAAGCCTACAATGCAGGATAAATGTCGTGCCCTGACCGTGGTATGGTTCAATGTATTTCTAATAGTTTTTATTAAATTTTGTATCTTCTCACGTGGAACCTGAAACCATGGTATTCCATCCCTGCCCTCTGAGTTCAGAATGAAGCCAACAAATTCTTTGCATGGTGTTGGTGACAAATCACTCTCTTCCCAGTGAATATGTAATCGAAGATCTTGCAATGTGTGCAGTAATAAGTCTTTAAGACCAGCACAATTAGTCTGATCACAGATAACTAGCCAGTCATCTACATAAAGGACTACCCATAGTTGATGTTCACATAGATATGCCACCTCTGGTCGTAAGACCTTGTTGAAGAAATATGGGCTGCAACTGAGTCCAAAACATAAGCTGTCCAAGTATAATATCCGCCATCCCAGCAAAAACCTGGATATTGGTGGTCTGTGAGGCATACGGGTACGTGAAGAAATCCTTGCTGTAAGTCCACAGAGCACAGTAGGTCATTTTTTTTAATATACTCTTGCACTGTATCCATCCTTTCATGTGCAAACTTTGGAGCCTGTATGAAGTCATTTAGCCTGCGCAAGTCTGTAATCAGGCACAGAAGTTCTGATTGCTTTTTAACACACCCAATTGGCGAAATGCACAATGTATTTGTTTCACACTGGCGAATTACCCCACATTTTAATAGGGAATGTAATTCCTCCACAATAAAGTCTTTGTGTTTTGGGGGTAATGTATAATTAGGAATTTCAAAACAATCAGGCGTATGAGCAAAGGGAATGTCCACACGATCGCAAATTAAAATCTCAGCACAGAATCTGTAGCACCTATATTTTTCCATGCATGGTAGTGTTCAGATACACTATTGGCATGAAACATAACGCATGTCCAAATAAAGTTAGAATGATCAATTCAAGGATAAAGGTCAATCTATTGTGTTGCTGCATTACCTGGCCTGCGTACAAGTACACCTTCAATTACAAAACGCGAGAAATTATTATCACAGTGACGATCCTGTCTTTCCTGAAACTGGTTTTGCCGCCCCAAGCCATGCCTATTTCCTGACGACATTTGACCCTGTGCTTGTGCCTGGTCATGCAACGCGGCCAGCTGAACCGCTGAACGTAAGATTTCTGCAGTCTCTGGTCTAAAAACAGAGTGTCTCCGTAAACTACGATAAAGTAGGGCAGCAGTTTGTCCATATTCTCCTTTCACAAGTAAATTTGTCAATTCCTCCCGCAAATAACAAACCTCCTTAACAGAGCAAGTAAATAATTCGTTTAATTCAGTAATATTGTCCTTGTTGGTAAAAGACAGGAGTTTAATTTGAGTCTCTGCAATGGACGCACATTTTTCTATAACGTTGTAAGTCTGCTGGTCTTCCTTTTAAATACCAGTTTTTCCCTTACGGAATGTGAAATCACTATCTAATTTTATTTGGCTTGTGGATTCCCGAATTGTATCTCACTCATCCAGCAAGTCTTCATGTGAATATGGTAAATTACTGTCATTGACATCGTAGGCAACCAAGTTCTCCTATGGTTGAGTGCAGTTGGCGCCCTGCCTCGTTGAAATTTTACTGCTTTCAGGTACCTGCATGGGTGTCTGACCCTTTGCCTGCTCCAACGAGTCGACTGTGGTTGTAATTATTGTCAATTAGGACTCCAAATTATCCAATGTATCGACTGTAGATGTAATTATATCGAGTTTCGACCCCAAAGTGTCCACCTTTTGAAGAATTTTTCGTCCATTTGTCGTTGACTTGGCTATGTTCAACACAGAGCTGCTGTCCAGCACGTGCTGACTGGCCAAAGTTATCCAGAAAGCTAATCATTCATGTGACACATTGTGGTGCAAAAATATATCTCACAATGACACTGAATTGTCTTGGAATTATTGTCCTGTTCTCATGACTACACATGTATGTATGTATGTATGTATGTGTGTGTGTGTGTGTGTGTGTGTGTGTGTGTGTGTGTGTGTATGTATGTATGTATGTATGTATGTATGTATGAACATATTATTCGCACTAAAGGAATGTTTTTGCTAGGTTCTTGTCAATTTTAACTTTTATTAGAGGACCAGTTTTCATTGCCATCAACTCTGTTTTTCTGCCACTTTGGTATTTTCCTCTAACTAATGGCCCTTTTTCCTCCCTGAGTTAGGGTTCTTCTGTTTTTCTACATGAATGAAAGCATCCCCTTTTAGGTCTCTACCATATATGGCGGCTACAAATACGTATAATTTGCCCGTGATTTTTGCAACTCCTCATTTGTAGTGAACAACATAGTCATTCCCTTCCTTTTTCATGGACAGGAGCACAGTACCACAGCTTTCACCCAAAAAACTCATTTGTGCTCTTGGACAACAGTTATCTATTTCTTTGGCCTGCACATCATGATATTGTTATGTTTTCATGTTTAAAAAAGTTCCAGTCAGCACTTAAATCTAGTGCTACCAGCTGTAGCCAGTCATGTGTCATGAGCAGCTACTTGCACTACTATATATGGTAATTGGCAAACTTTCTGGGACACAGTCCTGAGCCAGTTTGGGTAAATTCGCAAAGAAACTGACACAGTGAATGCCACTGGCATGGGACCACTTTTTTCCTGGCTGAAGGGGTGGATGCATACAAGAGGTATCAGGATAGTTGTACTCTAAAAGACTGCACAGAGTGGGTTTTACAAATCAACATTTATATTTGAGAAATAGTTTCTCCTCCGTAATACGTTTTTATCACTTTTATGCATAACACTAGATAGACTTAGAGCTCTTTGTATGTCAAACAAAAACAGCGCGCACTGTTCTCCTTGGGAAAATTCCTATGCCAATATATTGATATGATAAACTACACCAACTAATTACTATCACATAACACATGACAAATACAATGCCTTTTGATGCTGAGTAACTGTGATGAGGCTTGCTATGAATTATAAGCTGAAAATCTGTTACTATCCACATACTAGTCACAAATTTGGTATCATGCACATACTATTGCGCAAAATTACCGTCCAAAAGAGGTACTCGAAAACTTGTTGCTCTTCACAAACTATAATCGCACATTGTTTAACATCTACATACTATAGATACATTTTTACCGTCCGGATACAATAGTATCAAATTTGCCTTTACCGTCCAAACACTACAGTTACAAATTTGCTACCTTCCACATACTACAGTCACATTTTTGTTGCCGTCCACACACTGCAGTTATAAATCTGTTACCTTCCACGTAACTGTAGTGGCAAATATGTTGACGTCCGTATGCTATAGTTACAAATTTGCTACGTTCCACATACTATGGTGGCAAATTTGTTACCGTCCCATACTATAGTTGCAGATTTGTTACCGTCCACATACTATGTTGGCATATTATTATTGGAATCAGTTTTGCAAATATGTCATTGATACTGTGTATTTGTGATGGACTTTGTCAAATCAGACCTGGGTGGTTTGATTTTACAATTTCTGGTCACATATATATTAAAAACCTGCACATTATTGCTACTGTCCACATACTATAGTCACTAATTTTGACCGTCGACATATTTAAATGCCAAAAACAGTCTTTCATTGAGGTTGAGTATTTATAGAGGGTTTGTCTCTCTTTAAAATCACGCCTTGCAAACTTCTTCCTTTCAAGCATTATCCTAGTAATGTTTTTATAGGTTTCGATTTGGTGCATGCAACTGCAATATTTTGCATTCCACAACAGATGCATGCAGGCTACCTGTCACAAGGTGTAAGGTACATGAGACAGATTACCTACTTGGTTGGTGTATCTGTCTATCCTTTGGTACTGTAGAGTGGACAAGTACATGCATTGATCGAAATTTTAATGAAGGGCGAGAGGATAAGTAAAGACGGATTGCCTACGTGCTTCGTACATTTGTCTGTTTCCTTTTTTTACGTGCCGAGCCAGCTTGGTGTGGCGGATGAGTCATAGCCGGGCAAGTACTTCCCGTTAAGTCTCCACCTGTGGTGTGTTATGTGGGTACATATTGTGTCTTCATATCAGATATAAGCATAATTTAATAGTTCTGATTTTGAATTGAAAGTTTGATTGTATTGTCTGTTAGGATGCATAGTCATTTTGTATTTGTCCTGTGTGTCTTGTGTATACACTGTGCGTCTCAGTGGCTGTAAAACTCCTAGATTAGTCATTTTATGTACATTTGAAATAAATATGATGGCAGCAAGCTGTCTTATGTTGTATGCTACAGGTACCTGCGTATCACACCCTGTCCTTCCTATTATTTGACTACGGAGATCGACCTAACTGCGAAAGCAGGGTTGAAAAAAAAACCTAGTTTGTTGTCTGGAAATTGCAAATTTACGTGCACGTGCAGTTGCGTTGGTTGTCATTACTTGTCATCAGACTATTTGCAAATGTGCCCATTTGAAGAAAAGCCTGCTGAATACGCAATGCATTGTATTGACTTCTTGTTGCTCCCAGGATAAACAAATGATATTATTGTCCATTTACAGTCGGGTTGCCATATTTGGCATCACCGATTTTCTGTTGATAAAACACCCAACAATCAAGTTGATTGAGAACCTACTTTCGCAGTAATGGGTTGATGGCCTTAGTTCAGTGACTGCAAAGTAAGGTAAGGCTTGGTACTCAAGTAAGTTGCATGACTATGATACTTTGCAGTAAAACAGTGCATTGATCCAATTGGCATTTTGATAAACGACTAGAACTTGAATGAAGCATCTCTTCATATTTTTAGGTGTCACTGTACACATTTCATGTTTCCTATTTTATTTCCTCGAGTATTGCACACCTGTAAGTCCCTACATGATTTATTGACTGATTTTATTGGTTGGTCATTGATCCCCCTTTGCTATTTAGCAGAGACCTCAATTTCCTCTTTAATACAGACATAGAAGGCATAGATATAATGCTTTTCAGCAAACTATTCCACCTAGCGACGACTTTGTTATAAAATAGCACTTAAAACTGTCGCACCAAGACTGCCTCTTAAACAACTTATAAAAGTGACCTCTCAAGGTGCCAGATGGTAAAGTTATAAGACCTACAAGAATCGCTTTTGTACAAGCCATTAAAAATTTACAAGTTTCACAAAGATAACTAATTTTTCTGCTATTCTTAAGAGACTCTAGCTGAATTTTGTTGGTGAAAACCTTAAAGCAACGCCTCTGTACCTATTCCAAAAGTTTGGTATTTTGTCTTGCCAGGACCTCCAAGCATTGGCCCTGTACTCAAAAACTGGTCTTATTTAGGTCTTCTATAACATTTCAATCTTGTTATCTAAGTTTGAGAAATATCTTTTTAAAAGTCCAATTCTTTGGTTGGCCTTGTTTACTATGTTTTGAACATGTATGCTGGGTGGAAGATCATCTGTAATAGCAATACCAAGTCGTGTTGCTGATGAGCCTGTTCTAAGTTTACACCATTTAATATGTAAATGTATTGATACTTCTCTCTAAATGTTACTACAACACATTTATCAGCATTGAAATTCAGAAGCCGAATATCTGTCCAACAATTGAAAGTGTTTAAATCTGTCTGCATTTCTTCACATGCAGGAGTTGTGAGAATTGCAAGATAAATCCTACTATCATCAATAGGCTCCTGAACATGTTCTGAGTAGTTACTTTTTATTTTATTTGGGCTAATACAGCCTATGTCAAAATTTTACAGAGGAACGTGTGCAACATGGACAATAGTACATTGATATTTATATAGGTTGAACAGGGACAGGTTAGCTTATGGCGAGTAAAGAGTTTAGACTGCAGAATAGGGTAATGACTACTAGGAAGTAGTTCTGGACGAAAAGACTCAAATACAACATTGTCAAAGACCTTGGCAAAATCTAAATATACTATATGTGTCTCGAGTATAGTATCTAAATCACTCAACCAATGAAAAAGACATTCCAATAACTGAGTCACACATGTACATTTCTCCTGAACACCATGCTGGTCACAGCTCATTGCTTTGTTTCTGAGATCTAACCTGGACATCTCATCACAAAAAGAAAAAAAATCCGCCAAAAACCTTGACTACCTGGCTGGTGAAGGACACAGGTCTTGAATTGGAGCATGTCTGTTTTGAACATTTTTCATGAAGAGGGGTTGCATTTGCATCATGCCATGCCTGGGGCAGTTGATAACTTTGTAAGAATTGTGTGAATAATATAGCAAGTGGAACATCAAAATTAGTTCCTCAGTACCTGAATATTAATCTCACCAGGCCCACCTTGCCTTGTTTTGCTTTAGTTTACATAGTCGTTTCTCACAACATGAGGCATGATGTTCAAGTCAAGCAAAATATTGGGTTCGTTTTCTTCCTCTGGCAAGGCTATAGTTATTTCAGGGTCTTTAGTCAAAACTGAAGTGAAGTAGGAATATGAAAAATAATTTTTTTTTTAACTATTAGTTGCAACTTTTTAAAATCTCCATTCTGTGATGTAGCAATAGTTGGAAAAGGAAAAGGATTCCCAGTTGGACTCAATATTTCTGTTGAAAAGCAACTGTTGCCAGTCATATTTGAACTGTTTCTGATTAAGAGCAGAAAAGTTGCCCTTGGAATACAAGTAGATCTTTATTAGTTGATAATTAAGTCTACGAATTGGACAGTTTATGTAGAGCAAAACAACGCTGTGGTCCCGCCTGGAGATCCTTTCTCTAACTGAGCAATCTAAAACAGAACTCTTTGTTGGTTTGGTTTTTTTTTGTTTTTTTTTTTTGCATCTAGGGGTCTTCAAATTTGACCCTAAGAGGCCTATGCTTCACAGTACTGGACTTTGGGCAGAAGTACTATTTTCACTAATTTCTGACTCATCGTTAGAAGGCCTATTCTTAGGTTTAGCAAAAAAGTTCAAAATTGAAATTTCGGATACAATTTTGTTATAATTGAAATCTGTTACAATCTGAGATGGCAGTCAATGGCCCATGCAAACCTGTATAGCTGACAAAGGTGATGTGCAACAAATTATCAACTTTATATCATGAGGTGTACCCACCAGCTTAACTTTTAAATACCCATATGGTCATGTGCTGTGTAGCCCACAATCTTCTCAGTGCACACAACCGACACTGGATATTTAAGCCTGTTTCTAAGCGTCTTCCAGGCTGGTGATACTTTCACTGACTGAAAAACGTTGTAGTACCCGCATTCCTCAATTAACTTCTGTATGTTTTACACACAAGTTTACTTTGTCATGGCTGATTTCTCTGATTATTATGTTGATCCAATATATCGTATTTCAAACTTGATGTAAAAAAACTTGACCAATAGAATTAACCAAAAAAAAAAAAAAAAATAGTAATAATAATAAAATAAAATAAAATAAAATAAAATAAAATAAAATAATAATCAAAAAAATAAAATAAAAAATAAAATCAGGTATTAATTCTGACTGGTTATGTCTCCGAACCTATCTGAGTGATTACCATATATAAATCAGTATGGAGTCCAAGGAAATTCTTTGAAGTCTCAGTCAGTGCTTCCCATTCTGAGCTGGGATAAATAGGGAAAAGAACTCTGTGCAACAAGGGATCTCAGCCAAGTATTAGTCACCTGCAATGATGAGCCTGTTCAGGGAATTCCAGGATTTCAGGGAATTTTGTGTCGTAGACTTACAGAAATTCCCAGATTTCTGGTTGAACTTCTAAAGAAAGTTACATTTTTTCCCCGCTCAAATGTTGTTTTTCACTGAGGATGAGTACTTTATATGATACTTTCAGGGAATTTTTCCTTGGTCAGGCTCATGTCTGCACCTGCAAAGAGACCTTTTACCTCCCATAGGCTTCAGTGCCCAGTGCACTTGCTGTGTCTATCTATACAGGGGGCTGGGGGAGCTTCATGCCTACATATGAAATTTGAATCTCAAAAAACATGAACTCCCTCAAGGGAGTCAGCCTGGACTTCGAGAGCTTCACAATTTGGCCTAACTTTGTGCACTGTTATCTCATGAACTAGGTGTCCTTTAGAAGTAGGCCCTTGTTCCTAAACCTCAGAAGCCAATCGCACAGACAAATGTGCAACCAGATCCCTTGCCAGTGCACAAATGCAGCCACTTCGCCCATGACACCAGTGAAGACCAGTGGTGCTGGTGCTAGTCCAAAGCCTTGCCATCAACCACAAAGCACAGGAATGTTTGGCCATGGAAATGTGGACATTTTTTTTTCACGTAGATTGAGGTTGCCGAATCTCCTTGCTGCCATCATAATGGCAGGAGTCTCCATCTTGAAGTACTGTTCGACAATATACGAATTTAGATGCGTCAAGTCAGTGACAGTTCTTTGTCCACCATCTTCTGGCTCCCCTTGGGACTAAAAAAGCCTGGCTTAGAAGGCTGACCACCCTTCTTAACCAGCTTCTTCCTTCACCTTCTGCTGCTGGCTGCTGGCCATGCACAGCTGCAGTGTCCTGATGGAAGGAACCCGACCCCTTGGTCGACTTTGCATTCCACAGCAGAGCCTCACCGAGAGACTTTTGTCACTTCTCCTTCGCCATATTGTCCACCTGTTCAAGAAGGGGGACAATTATCTAGTCAAACAGTACTGTATCCATCAGATCCGGGAACAGCTAGTAAGCACCTCTGTTTACAGCTGTCAGACTTTTAGTCTTTCTTAAGACTCTTTCTTAGTTAATTCCTTGTCAAACAATATAGCTAATGAATATCATAAAAATAGATGAGGGGGCAGTCAAAGCGTCGAGCTAGAACAAGCCAGGGTGTGAGGCAGTCCTGGAGAGGAGTGAAGAAAGGTCTTTCAATATTCGCAGAGTTCCAGTTGCATCCGTTTGGCGGCGCTGCGGTGCTGGTTGAAAAACATCAAAGTGTACCCGTGTGTTTTGGGTGGCTGTTGCCTGGCCAGTGTGTTTTTCGACCGGCACTGCAGTGCCGCCAAATGGATGTGACCTGAACTCTGTGAAAATTAAAAGACCCTTTATTCACTCCTCTCCAAGAATGCTTTGTGGCCTGGCTTGTTCTAGCCCTACGCTATGACCGCCCCCTCATTTATTTTTATAATTCATTAGCTATTTTGTTTTATAACAAATTAACTAAAAAAAGGGTCTTAAGAAAGACTAGGTCAGACTTAAGTGAAGAACAATTGTGGGTGACCTTGTGGTCAAAGGTCAAGGTCATGAGGGCACTACAAAAAAAAAAAAAGTTTGATCATCAATTCAAGAACAGGTTTCATGATGCTTCAAACTTGCATAGCATATGTACCTAGGTACCTTAGAAATTCACTTGTGATTACAATTGAGTGTCCTTGACCTCCAAAAAAAATCACATAACTATGATGTTACGATGCTTCTGGGGCCCTTGATGATCAGGTCATTGTTCTAGCTATATAATGTACACACGTCACACTTTGATATAAGGGCTCAATTTTCCTTGTCACTAATAACCAAACTACACCCTACCATAACCAATCACCACTTTCAACTTTAAAGGCCTGGGGAGCTAACAAAAATATGTCAAGGTCACTGGAATTATTACGCAGTGGCACTGGTCATGATCTATATATTCTATGAATTTGCTAGGACTAACTCAATTATTTTTGAGATCTTGAATTTTATACCTTTCAACACATATTGGCATATAATTTCTGTTCAAGTACAGGTGATGCCACTAGTATTAACACAATTGAAATTTCATTGTCTTCTACAATCCCACTAAATTTCATAAATATCCACTGAAAATAGGATGCTTGAGTCGTCACAAGATTTTTACATTTTGCTCCATATATTATACAATACTGTAGGTAGCACCAACGATACCAATAGGGTCCTGATTTCCCTGCGCACTTGAAGTCCTGAAAATTGTATGGGGTTAACTATTGTAGAAAATAACTATATCGTATCCACAAGCAAAAGTAAACAGATGGACAGATCGATGGAGTGACAGATGAGTGACTGGATGAGCCCTGTGATATTGAGTCAGCAAAGCTAAAGACATCACTATGTGATGAGTTTTTAAATAAACTTGAAAGAGACCCAGCCAAACTGCATCCCCAACAACTCTGAAGACAGGACATGGTAGCAGAATGCTACTTTCATATGTATTTATATTATTCTTTTTATGATACAAAAAAAATCTACCTTTACTGGTCATTGTCACATACTGAACATATGGAATAAAATCAGCACATGACTGCAGCACACCCAGCCGTGAGCAAACCTGATATAGATAAATATAAATATACTTTCCGCCAGTATGTTTGAAGAGAGTCCAACAAGTGGGTTTGGAGAAGTCGAAAATTACAATGAAAAAATGAACAAATACCAGCACGCCAGTATGTTTGAAGAGAGTCCAACAAGTGGGTTTGGAGAATTCGAAAATTACAATGAAAAACTGAACAAGTACCAGCACCACCCATTGAAATTAAAATATATAGAGGCACCCCAAAAGAGTTCCTCACATTTCGTACATTTTAGATATTGGCCACCTGATTTCCCCCCAAACGGAATATCAATTGAAACATAAATATTGATACAAAAGTGGTAGATACCAAACCAAGGTAAACACCAAACAAATCTGAATAGAACCCCCCCCCCCCCCCCCAAATATAAGCCTAAACTGAATATGTGACCAGTGGGTCGACAGACATTGCACTATAATACATGTATAGGCTCAACACAGTGGCCAGCCGACTGCCCTGAACAACTGATGCTGAAGAGGAAGCTAAAAACAAAAGAGAACACAGAGCGGACTGAGAGAATACTTTTATACTTTTGTTGCTATTATGTACACAATACATGTATATTTTGATTTAGCACTTGTTTCAGAGACAATGTACATTCAGGCATACATCTACAGCAATACAAACTTGCCATCAGTAAAACATATCCATGATTGGCACATACATGTTACATTTATTTTCATCATTACACACACATAATCTACCAACGACAGCTACATGTGCCAGTTCATGGAATGCACTCAATAGTTCCAGCTATGGTTTCCATGAGGGAATTTTATGTAGTAAGGTACAGACCTGCATTGCATATTGATCATGGTACTTGAAGGTTCTGCAGATAAAATGTCTCCATTCTGGTTATTAATGTACAAACAGAAATACCACAGATCATGTAAAATTTTGAAAATTAATCAGCATTCCTTTTAAGGTATTGATAATGGGAAATGTTGGAATGTTTGTTTGGTTTTTTTTGTTTTTTTAACATAGTCTATGCATTAGTTATGAGTGTAACGTAGAAATATTAGGTGTACTTCCACCCTCTTCAGCGTATGCTTCAGTTCATCCGACAGACATTGCTCCTACTATCACAAAGTTTTCATGTATTGGCTACTGCAGGTAACCTGTGTATTTACCTGCAGCAGCTGGTGGGGGGGGGGGGGGGGGGACCTAGAAATTTACATCAACCACATTCATCCTATTAAGCACCCACTGATAAATGACAAAGCACATGTAGAAATTATGATGGCCAATGGGACGAGGACTAGAACTGCAAAAAAATACCCTTAATCTGTACTTCATCAATAAGTAGTGCTTTTTTCCTGGAGAAATAAGTGGCGTGGGCTTCTTGGAGACCAGGCACATAACAGGATGAATATAATATATACATTTCATTCTTAAGTCTGTACATGTATGTAAAGTTCCTTTGACAGTTACTAGAAGTATTTTAGCTGCATGTGCATGTATTAAATATATCGAGATGGATGTACATAACCCTAAAAATAAAATGGTCTGAAGTCAACTTACTGTCATAGCATATAACCCCACTGATAAGTCATTTGAATGAAACAATGACATAAATATTGTATCTGTACATGTAAAATATTTTGGTTTCAAGGTACAAGAAACCATAAAATGTAACTATAGTCCAATCCAAAACCGTCTAATTTGTACCACGTGCTACATATGCACACCTCTGTTTCTTTTTAATTTGCAAATGTTCATCATGTAGTTTTACATAAAGCCAAATGCTTTATGATAATAATAATAATAAACCCTGTTTCTTCAACAACAAACATGTAAACTATTTTTTTTTACATGTAACCTGCTTTTACGCCCCAAGTTTGTACCCAGTTAATGAGCAATTCTGACTTGTCATGAAAATAAATAAATAAATGTCTTTTCATTTAGCCAGTTTTACACTTCTGGAAAGAATATCATTCATACCACTGAGGCTAAAAGATGATATTATCTTGATGTGGGTGTTATGTCACTTGAATGAGAGTCGGTCTTTTAAGAAATTGGAAACATCAAAGCTAAGGGCAGCACAATGAATCTGTCAACATGATTGCTCACAATACACAAGATCAACACACCACACATGTATGGCAGACACAGATATCACAGATGCAATGGAAATTGAATGGAATGCAGTATTTGAGTGACGCATACACCATTATGATAATGGGTTATTATGCAGGATGATCAATAAAACAAATCTTGATGAACCCCAAGAAGCATGCATCAACACATACTTGAACAAACAGATACATAAGCTACTGTTTCATGGGCAATTACCAAAAGAAAACTACAAAAGCCACAGCATGTAATCTAAACATGATTATTTACAGGGAGGCAAATTGGCTCAAAAACAACAAATGTTACAAATATAGACTGAATTTATACCTAGACATGATGGATTGTGTACAAGCCAGGCTTCCCCACTAGACATGTCCTGCAAGTCTTAGTTAATATCATGATGACCATGGAGAAGGCGCCACCTTTAAACGAGAGTATATAATTCATGGGGAAAATTTTATCATTCAATACCGTAAATTCTAAACTATAAAATAGATGAACACTGAACATTTATTTTACACAGCTATAGCGCCATGGATAAAAATAACCACCAAGGATTCTAACCTTGAACAATCATTAATTTATAGCAGTCATGGTATCAAAACAGAGAGATTCTAAATATCTCCCTGCTCAACTGTGCATTTTCTTGTTCACTGTTCATAAAATGAAGTGTCAACATGTACTTCAGCTACTATTTAATACAGGACAAAATTGTTCTTAAATCATCACCAAAATGAAACCTACCTGACAAAAACCTAATTCATAATGCAATGAACATTTCAGCCATGTTTATCTGCTGTTGGTTACATTGCTTTTCTCATTATACTAATCCATTGCGAACATTTATGTACACTCACAATGTACAACCTTTTAGCAATGTGTCAGTGAAAATATCGTCATGGTACACCGCATGATGCTCTTTAACACTGTTCACCAGGTGGGGGAAAAATAGAGAAAATCTACAAGTGGTTGTGTACACAAGTTAAGGATGGACAATGCAAGAATCACCAGTATGTAAGCACATGTGAACAGAAATATGATTTATATCAGCAGGTCTTTCCAGACACCAATTTTCAACATCAATACTGAAACTTGCAGTATGCTGATCACATGATTATTATGGCTCTTTAATTTTGGAAATACACGTAGATGGTCCAGCCAGGTCCAAAATTGTCATCTATTTCCCTCATATCCTAAGTATAATTATATATGCTACCAGTTCCTCCTGCTTGTGGATGATATCAACATTTTATTTTACTTTCGTGAATTTAGGCACCAGAATCACCTGTTACCAGGGGAAGCTGGCCAAACCTAGAAGGGTCTTCCATGCATCTTATAGGAAGTTGAATGGATATTGACAAGTAATTTAATTATCTGCATTAAAAACAATATTTTCAATAAATTTTAAGACTTTGAACTGCTTTGAAGAAAGTACAATGTCAAAGTTTTACTGGACATCATGTGTCCAGAGCATAGTGTCGAGGCTAGGTCACCCAACCATACATGTAACAAATGGGTAAAACTCCCTCTGTCATATTGAGAACTTTTGGTGGGAAGAAGTTTTTCTCATTTTACCTCCTCTTTCCCTGTTGCAATTTTGAATTTTTAGCCAAAGATGAAAATTATGGATATTCTCTTAGACAATCACAGTATAACCACAGGAGTAATTTAGGTACTAAAAAAAAAAAAGACAAAATGAAGGCTGGTTTCCACCGAGTGCAACGTCCATCTGGTTTCACCCAAGTGGGGCTCTTCAGAGGCTGAAAATATAATGGCTGCAATGCCATATTTATACTAGTAATAGAGGCATTAAAAGTCTTGTATTTCCAGTGTGATGTAGGACATTGATGTTGCTTGGCCTCAATATCAAGCACCAGTTATGGGTTGGCATATGATAATTGAGAGACACAGTACACCTGTTGCAAGTAACTGGGTTTGACCAGCTGACCTCTCTTTCCACAGCCCTGGTCTGACACATATTCAAGTTACACTGCAGCCCTAAATATGTCTCTAATGCAGGGACCACTGGTGGCATAAGCCAAATGCAAGAATATTTTGTTCATTTGGCTAAAGAAATTTGAAAAATGGCTAATTTATTTTGACATGAATTATATAAGAGTCAGGTCAAATTCACTTGTGATTACTGTTTTATTTCCCGATTTGGCTACAAATTTTGCCAAAGGCCCAGATCTGTTCCTGCAATGTGGACACAGTACATGGGAAGGAGAACGGAGGCACTCCTAAATTAAAACCGTGTCCTCATGTTTATTGGAAATAAAGTTTGGGAAGGGTGGGGTCTGCACAGTCCTGTGCTCTATTACTTTGTCCATATGCATGTGAATGTTAATATTTAAAATGTGGGAGTGTGAGTGAAGGACATGAATGTGCTTCCCGCCTCTTAGCTTCAGCCGTTATTTACTGGAGTAGGGACTCTCCAGTCCAGACATTCTGTGCTCCTAGTGTGGGAAAATGAGCATACAACTGGTTAAAAAAAAAAAAAAAAAAAGGTAACAGGCGCCAAATGCAAATTACTGTATGAGAATGTCTCTGTATGTTGTTTGTATACTGGATAGAGATGATTCTCCAATTACATGTCATCAACAGATAGCGCCACCAGCACATGGAAACTCATAGCATGACACTCCACTTCCTGACGGCAACAACTTACCCAGGGGAGCCAAGTTGTTTATCCTCCAGGTGCAATTGTTGTTTATTTGGTAGAAGTGTACTGGTGGCTCCATCTGCTGTCAGCATATGCTATTGCATTTACAATACATCATATGAGGCTCCATATATACACATACAGGTATCTAATAAATGATACCATCACTGGCTCATCTCTAACATAGTGCCAAACAACAAATGTACTGAGAAAACACCAGAAAAAAGTCAAACAAGCAATTCAATGTAATGTCGTCTTTGTTCATCTGACCTGTTCTATGCCAGAATGCCACATTAATTCTAACCAGCAATGCAATAAATATGCAATACAAAATTGTCTTTTGCTCCAAAAGTACATTTCAGTGATTTGGACAATCCAATACAACTGGTGCACACTTAATATGTTCAGGAAATGTTTTAAACGTACATACAATAGTACCTGCATATGGCTTTTTATACTTTTTTAAATTATGGGATCAAAAATTCAACATTAAGTAAACTCTACTTTCTGCAGAATTGTTCTTGACAACCCTGATGTCTTGGTAGCTCTATGTGAATGTTATGCACATTTGATTAATCAAGATACTGATTATTTTCCCTACTTGATTGTTCTATGTCAATGCAACATATATTTGATTAATCAAAATAAACAATTATTTTCCCTACTTGATATTTCTGTGAATGTAATGTATATTTAATTAATCAAGCTATACAATTATTTTTCCTACTTAAGAGTTCTTTGTGAATGTATTAATGTATATTTGTTTAATTAAGATACACAATTATCTTCCCTATATGACAGATCTACATATGCATGTATATGATTAATCACGGTACACAATTATTTTTCCTACTTAATTGTTTTTTGTGAATAGTAATGTGCATTGGTTAACCAAGATACACAATTTTCTCCTCATTTGATAGTTCTGTCTGAATGTAATATATTATTTGATTAATCAAGATACTTTATTATATTTCCTACTGGGCCCACAATTTGTTTCTATTGCTCAGGAGCAATGACCTTGACCCGTCTTCTTTCTGCTTGAAAGACCAAATTTGGTATCATAATTACTCTGTTGTTCATGCTTTTTTTTTTGCATCTTACTCTCATAACATTACATAACACGGATTTCAATATCATCCGCATTTTTATTTGCAGAATGTTTGTACAAAAAGTTGAATTTTTGTTTTGCATCAGACCTGTGTCAATTATTATCTGGACATAATATGCATGTACATGTGTATCCTTTTGATTGTCTGGAATTTTACCCTGACCAAAAAAAAAAAAGATAAATAAATAATAATAATAATAATAGTAATAATAATAATAACAACTACAGATCAAATCGAGCTTAGTCTCATCCATTTTCACGTTGACTAGTGAGACATCTCATTTTTGGCCTTATCTAAAACAGAACTGTGACAAGCACATGACCACAAAAAATATAGTGCACAAAAATGAATGGTAAAAATGATGTCAGCAAAACAATAATTTGAAAGTAGTTAAATAATGGCACCTGTAGCAGTTGTAATCACCATGACAACCAACAGTTGTAATCACCATGACAACCAACATTTGTTGTGGACCCAATTCTACTTCATATAAAATTTACTTCATTATTTTTTTTTTTTAAATCTACACCATTTGAAATGAAATCAGCAATATCTTGCTAGAAGTACAGTCCAGTCACAGTCTGCAGTTTATGTCAAGTTGCATGAGGTCAGAATATTTTCGCTGTTCTTTTGGATGGTTTGGGTTTGGTTAGTTTGCCCAGCATGGACTGTCCTATGCCCTCAGCCAACAGGCGGGCCACGCCCTCACGTCCCTCCTTGGTGGCCAGGTCATATGCTGTTTCTCCCTTGTCATTTTTTATCTGAGCCTTGGCACCCAATCTGAAACAAAAGACAGTACAATCAATCCAACTTTGTAACACCTTTTGCAATTGCCTTCTCCCTCTTCTATCTTTCGACATTCACCTGTTCACATTTCCATGATGTACCTGCTTTTACATCATGACTTCTATCCCATCAGCCATTTTCATACAACGTTAGCTTTTATCTTTCCTGTCATCCGGTTTCACACCATGATAACTTTTACCTTTACTGTTACCCAGTTTTACACCAGAACTTTTTTCTTTACTGTCATCCAGATTTACACCATAAGTTTTACCTTTAATGTTACCCAGTTTTACATCCTATCTTGTATTTTTACTGTCACCCAGATTTACATTATGATAACTTTTCTCTTTACCATCACCCAGTTGTATATCATATATGAACCTTTACCTTTAATGCCATCCAGGTATGCACCATGGTAATTTTTAGAATTACTGCTGCCCATTTTTATACAGTAACTTTGAATGTCACTGCCATCCAGTATAAAGCAGACTCATATTCTGGATAAGAATGATGGCGATTTCTTACTTCAAATATGCATGTCTATCAATCGTGATCACATCAAACTATTTGACTTCTTACTTTTCTTGTCAATAAAGCACCCCTAATGTCCATCACTTGACTAGGTTTCACATATAATTTTACCTGCATTATTCAGACAATCTACAGGGACTTTAATATTTTCCCTTGCTACTTTAATCCTTTGAAGATTGGTGCTCATGTGAGTCCATTATCTGAGATAACTGTACGCTTGACATGCAAGGCCCTCATTTCCTAATGAGCACATGCAACAGGAAAATAAACAAGTCTGATTGGTTGACCATTTTGACAGTCCATTTATTCTGCTGTGATTTATGTCAGATGACTCTGCTTACCAGGTCAGCCATCTTTTGTGGACCTTGCCCTGATAAAAGCCTATCAGACAGTTTCGAATCCCCTAACCCATAGATACATGACCACAGCATTCATCCATCTCATGTGATTAATGATGCAGATACTTTTACCGGCGACATAGAGTCTACATGTACACACATCTTAGCCCTTAAAGCCCTGATTTAAGATTGAGTCAACAGCTTTCCTGGGGGCACTTTGCGCGCATTGCGCGCAAAGTGCCCCCAGGAAAGCTGTTGACTAAGACCACTTTTTGCTTTAGACTAGGCTTGCTGGTATTTGAATGAAAGGTATCTTCATGAGGGATTGGAATCTTTTAACCATTCTATGTTTAACAGTAATGAGAAAACGACTATAGCAGTGATTAGCACTTTAAGGGTTAAACCAGTGGACGCATTCTGTCACAAACATATGTGTACTTACTGTAATAGCAGCTCCACAATCTCTCGGCCGGTTTCTCCACTAATGCTCACTGCTTCATGAAGTGCCGTGTTGCCTCGACTGAAAATATACCAATAGGTTATCAAGAGTGATACAGAATATAAGATTTGTCTTTATAATACATGCTATTGTATTTGTGTCTTTTTGCCCAGAACCACTTCCTAGTAGTCAATATCCTATTCCGCAGTTCGAACTCTTTACTCTCCATAAGCTAACCTGTCCCTAGCTGTCTAACCTGTATATATATGGAATTACTATTGTCTATATTGCACACGTTCCTCTGTAAAATTTTGACATAGGCTGTATCAGCCCAAATAAATTAAAGGGTCTTCAGCGGGTAACTACTCAACATGTTTCGGAGCCTATCACAACATACCATCACATTTTATAAAAAACTATAGCTTTAAAAACTTCCACAGATGTCATACCACTGACAACTGTTTCCTCTACGGTTACAAGGATTCAAAAAAGCAAAATGTTCAACTTCCTCGCATAAAGAGCTAGTAGCAAGCTTGAGTTCCCTGTTGCTGACCTGCCTGATAAGTCACCCTATACATGTATGGCATTGGTTTTTGCATTACAGTGGTACCTCTTTTGAGAGACCGCCCCTACGGCAGGTCAAAATGCAGTCTCTCAAAACAGGTGGTCTTTCATTAGAGGTACAACAACATGGAAAAGATAGCGCAGTGTTCTGAGAGAGTGGTCTTAAAAAGATATGCGGTCTCTCATTAGGGGGGTCTCTCAAGAGAGGTACCACTGTACTTGGTCAGTTATGCTGTACAAGTGTATCGGTTTTTGCAATGCCAGGCAAGTCATGTTATATCATTGGTTTATGCATTGCCTGGCAAACCCAGCAATATCATTGGTTTTTGCACTGTCAGACAAGTCATACTATATCATTGGTTTTAGCATTGCATGGAAAATCATGCTCCAACCACTGCAAAGTCAGCTGATGCATGACCAGCCACACATCACAAAAATTTAACCAGCTCTTTACCAATGCCAGCTGCTAAGAGACACATGTGATTAAGTAGCCACAAACAGATATACGTGTAATTTGTACAGACATCCAACCTCAAAAAATTACAATTTCTAAATACATTTGTGCAACAATTTGGCAATACTTGCATGTTAAGTCATTTTGTAGAAATAACGTTTATGGCCAAATGGTTCACTAAGTTGGCAGCTTTATGTTTAAATTGCTCCAAGCTACTTATGTGCACATAATAATACACATATAATTACTGCAAAATAAGATAGCACCAGAACCTGAAATCGTTTTTTTTTTTGTTTTTTGTTTTGGTTGTTTTTGATCACACAGTAATTCTGAAACATGTATTCAATAAGGTAGTAAAGGACCGATGAAGCCTTTAATAAATGTAGGTATCAGCAGGCCTTATTAATAGAATATTGTAAAATTTACACAATGAATGGTCCTCTCTTTTGGAAACTCCCCTCCTCCCAAAGAAAGTTACAATCATGGTTTATATACACAGAGCACTGGTCTAATGACTGGTGTAGTGACCAGATAAATGTGGTTTCTCAAGACAGGGAGCATTGTGTGATTAAACAAATGTTTAAAAAAAAAAAAACCTTCTACATCTAATAAAGTACACTTGACCGGATGGCAATAAGTTCACTTGGTGTGTGAGAGGGGAAACCCTGAAAATGCAAATTATTCTACCAGTACATGAACCATGTCAATCACCATAAGTGTATTTTGAGGTGATAGGTTACATGTAGGTAGTTATAAAACAGTGAAGAGGTAACTTAGCACTTCCTGAAACTCACATCAAGTCAAGGCAAGCTGCAACTAAGACACTGAGAGTGTACATATGAACTAAGACACTGTGAGTGTACATATGAACTAAGACACTGTGAGTGTACATGTGAACTAAGACACTGTGAGTGTACATGTGAAATAAGACACTGTGAGTGTACATATGAAACAAGACACTGTGAGTGTACATATGAACTTGTATCATTATTTTAACTGTTTTAGCATTTCATGACTTGAACTGAAGTTTTGATTTAACTATTTTGGTCATGGTTCCTATCGAATCTATGTTAAAATGCTACATGTACACTGCACATATATTCATTTTGTTTTGTTTTTTTGTTTTTTTTTCATAGTTTTGTGCCATCAGTGACGAAAATGAAAATAAAAAATGCAACAAAATCATGTAAATTTAAAGCATAGGTTCCCGTTTGACAGCTTCGGGACTGGTTAACATCCCCTTCATCAGTTTAGTGAAAATGACTCCTTGATCTGGTCATAAAGGGTTGATAAGTCTGAAGAACCCAGACTGAGGCAAAACACATCAACTTTTTGCTCCAGAACTTTCTCAAATCTTTCATACTGATTGAACCTACTCAAATGTCAGCTACCTGCCAAAAAACCTCCCTACACCGAACACCCTTGGGACCGGGCAAAAATTGTTCGGTATAGTGCGGTGTTTGGTATACGGAAGTTTGCTAACATTTGGAAGAATATATTCTGAACTGAGAAATGGTGTTCAGTATAGAGAGGTGTTAGGTATATGGAGGTGTTTGGTTAGAGAGATTTTACTGCATTTATTTCTATCATCAAAACCCCTCAAAGTGATTTTGCAGTACTTTGTAGTGGTATACCTATATGTGATCAGTCATGGGCTCAATCATTGTGCTATTTCCCAGGAGGCTTGGACATGGGTTTCATTAGCTTGCTATGCTACATGAAGATTGGCCTCAGTTATTGAAGAATGACTTGCAAACAAATAGGTGCCCATTAGACCTGTTCATACTGAGTTGTACCAAACTTTTCCGGACCGTAATTAATCATGCATTCTATTGTTGGCCTGATTGTCCAATCAGCAAGTAGCCGAGTCGGGCCAATGCCGTCATATGTTTACAATGGATGCCACGGCAAACACTAGTGATTACAGCATGGATTGTGTTGAACAGTGCAAATCTTTCACCTAAAATGTCACATCAGTGGTGAAATGTGCATTTATAGATTGCTAACAGTTTGATTTTTTGTTAAATCCAAGCGCATCCTGTGTTTTACTTTCTTATGCCTCCAAGTGTAATCCTGCCAGCGTGGTCGAGCATAAAATGTAAACAAAGCAGGGTGTGCTTCCCGAAATGAACCCAATAAACCTGAGTCCTATGAACTGGTCTATTGTCCTAGAATAATCTCTGTCTGCACAAATACACCATGAGAATAGCTGGAGTAAAGATATCGTCATGCACACGAATCATAAGTTTCAAATGCAGGTAAATCTGATTTTGGAAATGTCCTGTAAGTGTAAGAATTAGATGCTCACTTTGGACCCTTCTTGTGGATATCTGCACCTTCTTGGACCAGAACCGGTATGGCATCTAGTTGTTTATTACGAACAGCCACTTGTAATGCTGGATAACCATCTTTGTTGACACAGTTAGGGTCAGCACCCTGCAACATAAAATATTGACCAGCTACAGATGTTCCATGTTTTAAGGGACATGAAGTCCATATAGCTGAAAGTGTGTATACATTTTAATGTATATAAGAAGTTACAGCATCAACCACAGGGCTTGGTCTTAACCTCCACACTGTATCATCCATACATAGCCTTCATTGGAACAGACACAGCCATGTACTTCATAACTTTATGTTAATATCCATTACTATTCATCCTAGGATGTTGTTACCATTCACTTTGAGCTTTTATCGAATATTTTGATATTTACTAAACCTAACTTTCAGATACTGTACTTTTATTAAATCTTACTTTCAGATATTGTATCTCTATCCCATATACATATATATATATATATATATATATATATATGAGGGGGGAGAGAGAGAGAGAGAGAGAGAGAGAGAGAGAGAGAGAGAGAGAGAGAGAGAGACAGACAGACAGACAGACAGACAGACAGACAGACAGACAGAGTGAATACTTTGAGCTTTTATCTCATACAAGCAGACTGGTAATGGTAACGGTGATTATATTAAAGTGATTTATTCCTGTATAAAACACAGGGCCATAAACTGCTTCCAGACCCACAAGGTACCGGTACACAACAACAAATTTGGGACGAAAAAGAGGTGGATTACCTCTTCCACAATGAGTTGTTCCACCTCACTGCCACGCCCATCTCCACTTTTGCCAATCTCCTTCAGTAACAGCTTGTCCTCAGCCTACAAGAATAGGATCACAAAGCAAGTAAGTTTGATTTGATTACCCCATTCCCCAACCCTAACTCACAATTTCTCATATGATATAAATTATGCAGCAAGTCCCTCAAAATTTGCATGAACTTTATAATTAGCAAAGCTTTGGTAACATGACAATTAATATTTGCATGAAGCAGAACCAAATTTCATGAGCTAAAAGACACTCTTGACAGAGTTAAAAATACATAATACATGTATGTTTGGTGATTATAATTTACATTTCTCTCAGATATCAATGAACTTCTTGCATAATCTTTCATAAAAACTGCTAAATAATGGCGTAAAAATATGCAACTCTTTATGTTCACAGTAAATTGTGAATTTAAAACAGAAATTATTTTGAAAATATATGACAAAAAATATTTACACTGAAACATCAATTTCAAATTGAAGTATATTGTAGAGTTAAATTCACATTGGCATCACAATGTTTCCCATTCACAGTTCAACACTGACTCAAGTTTTCTTTCTGAAGATGGCTACAAAGACTTGATATCATATACATGTACAATGTCCACCATATAGTAATGGTTCAGGCCTTTAATGTCAATTTACTGCAGGACAAGACACTCACCGTAAGTTTGTCTTCAGTTTCTTGTTGCTTTGATGTCTTTTTCACAGCCCTCTTCTTTTTTACCTTCTTCTTTCGGTCTGTGCTGTCTATTGTCAGCATAATTAAAACACACACATATAAATATATATATATATATATATATATATATATATATATATATAGAGAGAGAGAGAGAGAGAGAGAGAGAGAGAGAGAGAGAGATTTCTACAATTAATTTGTTCATGAAAGGGATACATGTGCATGTATTAATGTGAAAAATGATGTGTATCCATGCCACAAATAAGTACAAATATAACAGATTCTGGACCTGGAAGAAATGATGTTCACTTTGCCTAGGATTTCATTAACATTAGCTAAATGCTACCAAATCTTAACTATGGCTACAGAAAGTGGCCACTAAATACTAGTAAAATTCCTTGTTTTGGAGCTCATGTTTATGTATTTCCTCTTTTAAATATAATGACACCATGATTGTATTGATTCTAATAATAATACTGCTGGTGTTCACCTTTAACCCCTCAGTCAATGTACTCATTGACTTACCTGACCTTGAACTGAATTCAAGGTAACTCATGAGAAATATTCAAAACACCCCACAGGAGGATCACATATGTACATTTTGTTTGAGAAACTTTTTCATTTGTTCCATATTGTTTGTTAATGAATACAGTACACATTTGTGTGATTTCAGTCAAGCCCGTCTAAAACTTAACAGCCAAATGCATTTTTTTTGTGTGTTTCAAAGTGTTGTACTGGGCTTTATAAAGGTTACAAAAGGTTTGCAAAAGGTTGACAAAGGGTTTATAAAAGGCTGACAAAGGGTTTCAAGTGGTTGAAATGGTTGCAAACCATTTCAACCTTTTCATCAGTAAGGCTGAGAAAGTGGGTGAACTGGTTGTTAACCATTAGAGAAAGGTTTAAATGTTTAAAAGGGTTTTCATGTAATAAGAGGAAATGGTTTTGAAATGGTTTGAAAAAGGTTTGCCTTTCACTCAAACTTGGAAAAAGGTTGCAAAAGGTTCATGTGTTTGTTGACTGTTAAGTTTAACGCGGGCTTAACTGTACGTTGATTCCTAATTTCATTGATAAATTTATGTAGCTAATTATCATTGGTTTTTTTGCACTCTTCCTCATTTAAACTTTGATTTTTTTTTGCTCAAGCCCATCATTTTGATTAAAGATTTCATTTTCTTCACATCACAATCACAGCACGCAAGGAGTGACTATTGAGAAGCTGATTTTTACGACATACAAGAACAATACCAACAGTTGCCTTTATACAAATGTGCCGATACATTTTTTGTATTACAAAAACTATCAAATACCACATATGATCACTGATTGTCAGTGTGTTTTCAGAGTCAAGCCACAGGAGTCCCTACCTATACTGTCACGAGATCCATATTTTCCAATCCTAGATCGAGACTTAGCGTAGCGTTTGAGTATTTCCTCTTGCTGTCTGCTATGATCTCGTTTCACAGCAAAAGTGATGTTCAAGGTGATCTCATATTCCTCCTCCTCTACGTCAGCTGACAGGATCTGAAAATGTGCCAGCAAAATTTGTGAATGTGATAGCAAAGGACCTGAACAAATACTGCATGTTAATCTGCAGAGAACAAAATTTATGCACCACATATTTCACTTGAACTCGTGTAACGATGGAACATCACTGCAGGGGGCAGCACCATGCAAGTACAGATATTTTGAGATGATGCAACTTTCACAAAAATCCTGAGGTAAATCCCCACTACAGGATATATTGCACTGGCTGATTTTTGCATGTGATAATCACAGCACCATGTAAAGGCTTGAAAAAAAAATTATCTTAAGTTGCCAATTTCACAAATTAAAAGAAACTACATGTATATATACCTTCCAATATCCAATAATACACTACACAAGTGGAATTATTCATAGCATATTTAATTTCCTGAATTTTCCCAGATAATACCATTTAGAGAAAAAAACAGGACTTTTTTATTGACTGCTGGTTATATATAGTGTCAAGGTGCAACATGTTTTCAGACTGTGAATTGGGAAAATAAAAAGTGTGAAATTTTCATCCTCAACAAAGTTGGGAAATTTTCCACTCAGGAATATTTCCACTTATACAGTATTAAGGTAATTGTGCAAAACACAACTTCACTTTTTTTATCACATGGCATCTCTTTATTACACGTTATGATATGTATATGTACATGGAGAAAAATCCAGTAACTTACCACTGATTATCTTAGAAGTTTGTGATCTTAGAAGTTTGTGATCTATTTGCCTTCAACACAGACCCACATGGACACGTAGATCTTTAAAATTTCTTTTCTTCAGGGAGGTGGGGGCAGTATACCTGGTGTATATGTTAAATGCAAAGACAAGCCATGCAACTAAGTGGAGCACCTTTAGTTTTCTGTGATGACTTTTTCAGTGTGATGTCATTCTGTAGTGGTCATGTGATAATAGCTCTTTCATCTCTTTGTGATCCAGATCTGGCAGGGTACCATTAGTTCATGTGTTGCCCACTTCCTGGGCTGATAAGAAATAATTGTGTGGACAGTGTTCTCCCCCCTCCTCTCTTTTACAAATATACAAATACCTAATCAGTCACCTGGTTGCAAAAGCACTTCATCTTCCCCACGAGCATGGATGAAAAATAAACTTGCTCTTTTACATATACTAAACAGATGATTCATCGATGAAAGAATGCAGGAAATACTTCAAGACTCAAAGAAGTTACCTTGCCCATCTTTGGTTCAGCGATAAGACTTCTGAACTCTGGGTTATCCTGTGCTTGAGCCTTGAGGTGAGCACATATGTGCTCCATCTGTCTCCGCCAATAACCTGCAAATACACACAGCTTTATGTCACTACAGTACTCAAGTCAAAAAAAAAAAAAAAAAAAAAAAAAAAAAAAAAAAAAAAAAAAGGAAAACACATCCTTGAACTATAACTTGTTTTTTGGGTCTTAGTATTACTGTAAGACAAAATGCTTATATGTACATATGTCAGACCTGCCAACTGAGCAAGGAACACAGTGTGATTGTAAGACAACTTCTGAAGGCACGCAGTCCTTCCCTCCTGTAAGCAATTCTAACAAATATGTCAGATGTACACCCGCACAAAAAGTCAGTGACTGACACACACAGTTTGGAAACATTCTTGCCTTTATACAATTTAGAACTTCACTGATTCTGACAGCTTTCCTTGGCAAGGGTTGAGCACAATGCTAATGAAAGCTGTTGATCTGGACAAACTATCTTGATAGGACTCGCTGCAATTTTCATTCAGAATATAAAAGTTTTTTTATAACCAAAAAAAATTAAGCAGAACTTTGCAGCAGATGACATTTCATATCATCTGAAAGAATCAGGTATAAGTATTAAATAAATACATTATCAGCAGTACTTCCATGATTTTTCTACAAGAATTTCTCACAATTATGACTCTGATGTGCACTATCCCATTACAGCACAGCACAGCACAGCACAGCACTCTCTCTCTCTCTCTCTCTCTCTCTCTCTCTCTCTCTCTCTCTCTCTCTCTCTCTCTATTATTGCAATTGTGCATATAGTATTGAGTGCATGTGCATGAATTACAATATGAACATTTAGAAAGGTAACCACATTGTCAATACCTCTGCCTGGACTGACACTTGTCAACAAAGGCCGCCGATCTCTCATCCGTTCCAGTTTCTCTTCCTCCTCTTCTTTTTTCTTCAGCAGCTCAGCTTGAGATGGGAAGAAAGCCACAGTCTGTATCCCCTTGTCTGCCTTGGGAAATGGAACCCGATTTATGGATGTGGCAGTGTCAAGGGGAAAGGTCAGGTGTGATGGCTCTCCTTGATCCATACCCTGTGGTCACCAAAGGATACACTCAGTTCACACTGAACTCCAATGTGTTCACATACACTCAGCTCAGACTCAACTCCAATGTGTTCACATACACTCAGCTCAGACTGAACTCCAATGTATTCACATACACTCAGCTTAGACTGAACTCCAATGTGTTCACATACACTCAGCTTAGACTGAACTCCAATGTATCCACATACACTCAGCTCAGACTGAACTCCAATGTGTTCACATACACTCAGCTCACACTGAACTCCAATGTGTTCACATACACTCAGCTCACACTGAACTCCAATGTGTTCACATACACTCAGCTCAAACTGGACTCCAATGTGGTCACAAACACTCAGCTCAGATTGAACTCCAATGTGTTCACATACACTCGGCTCAGACTGAACTCCAATGTGTTCACATACACTCATCTCAAACATGTTCCAATTCATCCACTGAACTCCAAAGTGTTGATACACTGAACTGAGCATGCTCAAACTCCTGAACAAGGTTGCCTCTTTATCATGTCTATAATGGTCCTTCTGCATTTTTTCTATTTGTGAAATATTAGCATACCCCAATATTTATGGACTTAATCTCTGGGAATGCATACCGTGTTCATTTAAAAAGTAGCACATCATGTCAATGCAAAATAATTCCTGAATTAAACTGGGTGATTGTGACAGTGTGTATCTTCAATTCTTCTCAATTTAAAATAAGAGTCGTTTTTACACTGTATATAAAGCTTTGAAAGCCACAAGTACAAGTATACTGTTACTTGAAAGAGAGATAAATGTCTTTGTTTGCAATTGAAATAATACTTTTTTATTAAACATATTTTGAGCCATCATTCCTTCTGTATGTTACCATAACCATTAATTTAGAAGTCCTATTATTGGACTAAGTCAACATCTTTCCTGGCTGCTTAGTGCCCCGGGTGCTTAAAAGAAAGCTGTTGACTACTGGCATATGTTATCCTGGTAAGCCTTTCCTGAAATTTTGATTGAAAATATTTTCAGAAAGGAAAACATTAAATGAAATGGATGAAGCAGATGACTTTTGAAATGGATGGTCGATGTAGACCAGTTTGATTGAGAAAGTGTTAATAGGCACATACACTCAGTCACTGCCATCAGTGCAAAATAAATCCTGGTCCATACTTACATTTAACACAACCCCATTGTATGTTCTTGCAGCATCACTGAAAAGATGTACAACGCAACATGAGCTCTTTCCACATCAGTTACTAGTTTTCCTGTAGCCACATCAGTTACTTGTTTTCTTATAGCCTACATATTTGCAAAGATTTAAAATGAAGATAGGATTTTCAAATTATGCATGGAATTTTTTTAATTGAAATACATGAAATACCCATACTTAAATACATGAAAGGACCAAAATATTTTGTTTATTACAGTGATTTTGCTTCTTTTTTATGCCTTACCTGGTAAGGCATGTTGCACCAGGCAGTTGCAGCATGACTTACCAGGTAATGCTAAAACAAGACTCCTAGAACTATTAGCTGATCAAATTTAAGACTTTTTGAGGTATTTTAAGGGCAGTAAGACACCAAAACCTTCATGTGGGCGATTTTGAGATTTTAACTGGTTTTATCAGCTAAATGTCTTTTCTAAGTTGGCAAAATTTCAAGTTCCTAACTAAAGAAATATGGAGAAAAAAATGCAAAAGCACACAGGCATATGGACATCTGAACGTCCATGTGTCATTCTTTAGGTTTTCTGCTGCCTAGTAAAACAATGAACTTGTCAGTTATGCTCAACAGCCCCTCATGTGGCTACAGATAGCAATTGCCCCCCAAAATCAATGGCAGGATGGGAACAAAACTGACCAAGTGAACCACCTTTGACCTGTTCACACATCAAGCTAACTGTGAAATTTTTGCCTGACTAGAGGTCAAAACCAAATTGTTGCTGTCACAGTTTCACAGATCACTGAAGAATGGTTTCTGTACTTAAAGGCTCTTTTATTCATGTGATGGGCCAATAATTCATTTACAACCTCATCAAATTTTCAGAGACAATGTTTACTTCTGATGTTTGCTGACTGAAGAAACATAAACATGTATTAGCATTCCTCAACTATCCCATTATTGGTACCTTTTTTCACACCAATTATGCCGAGTTTTCCTTCAATGCCTCTCTCAATTGTAAGAAACACCCAACAAATGCTTTTCATCCTGATCCAAAGTTCAACATCAAAATTTAATTGGCCCTCCTGAATTCTGGTAGTGATGTCTCCTTTCTCCAAGCCAATCATCATGATCATCATCTTGTTTAAATGGATAGTTCTAAATGTTCCATGAGGGTTAATTTCTTAGCTGTGTTGAAGTTGTTGATATGTTAGTAGCCAGAATCAAGGGTGGTTCACAAAAAAAAACAAGACTACATTTACATGTAAACTAGTAACTTGTTTTGGCGTTAGTGGGTGCGTTTTGGCGTTACAGGGCGGTTCCCGGCGTTACACAGCGTTTGCCACCGTGAGACGGCGTTTGCCGCCGTTACAAATGCTGGGAAACTCCGACTAATGCTAGCAAACGCCAAAATCCAATTAAGCCTTTTGGGGCTTGGCGTTAGCTAGCGTTTCACACCCTTTCAACGCCAGCAAAGGCTGTGAAACGCTGACTAACGCCGGCTACCGCTGGCAAACACTTTGTAGTCCTCTCAACTAGAAAACTCAATGGGATACATGTAAAATTTGAATTTAGTTCAACTGGGATGAGAAGGATCCATGGAAATTTGTGTCTTGTACTTTTGGTTAATTGCTGTATAAAAAAAAATAAAAAAATCCAGTGACTTTGAAGGAAGCCCATAACCATGAGGTCACCCTTCCTACACCTACATGTAACTCAGTGACCAGGAACTCAGGCTTTCAAACTAAAATCATGAACAAAAACTTTTCAACATTACAAATCTGGCCCATAAAACACTTTGCTGGCAAAAGTAAATCTGAAAGTTTGAAAATCATAGGCCTATTAAAAATAAAAATTATGGGACATTTGTAAATTGCCAACTTACTCTTGAAATCCTAATGCCTTTCGTATGCTGGGTGGAAGATCTTCAACTCCTGCAGGCTGGGGATAAGGGGAAGGCTGGGTAAATGGAGCACCTGCTGATCTGTCCACACTGATGCCATTCCACCCATTTTGTATTGCAGTCTGTGGTACAATAAAGACACCTCACTAAGCACATAAGACACATATATATATCAGAATACAACTTAGGTTAAGTTTGAGCACCAAACTTCAACTCTTACATGTGTTCCTGCATCACTTTTTATTTGCTCAGAATGTTTGGGATGCAAACCTTATATGGTGCAGTGGATGTCTGTGTGGCATCAATTACTGTGATTCTAAAGTTCACAGCTTCGTTCTCATTATAGTGACAGACTATAAGAGGCTGGGTACCATACAATATTCTGTGCAGATGATCGACGGACCCTGGAAAGCAAAGATGTGCACAAAGTTCCCCCCTGCCACATGAGTATTCCCTAGGGTTTCTGCCATCTGCAACCGCTCTTTGGATCAACACAAGGTTAGTCAAGAATTCACTGCATTGGTGTCAGGAGAACAAGTTGGAAAGCGCCTTTCTGACGGAAATTAGAGATAAACATTGAATCAAAACTTCAGGCTGGATTAAATGGTGATATCAGTTTGTGTTACAGCTCGGCACATCTTTGCTAGTTAATTTAAGGCCGGATTTCTGTCCTTAAATTTTGCAGTAAACGACAGAGGGAACATCCTTACATCAGCTTGGGCATATATTAATATTATTTTTCGTTTGTACAAGGATTTTTCTGTAGCTGTTGGATTTGAATCTGGACTGCCGTTCCCGCCATTACCACATGTAAATGAGGATCACCATGATGACGTAGCAGCGTTGGAGGTCAGGTGAGGTCAAATCTGTTAGGTCAGCCTGACTGAGATGTATTTTCTTCATGCCCTGTTCAGGGAATTTGCAGTCACCATTAGATATACAGAGTGTATATATTTACTCTGGTGTAATTCAACAGTTAATAAATACTGATTGTGACAGGTTCATGTAATTTTTAAATCTTTATTCTTCTTTGGAATTTCTTTTTTCCTCGGGTTCACATTTTGAGCACACACACACACACACACACACACACACACACACACACACACACACAAGCACTGGTGTGTTTGTTTTTTTTCATTGGTGTTTCAACAGTTTTCTTTTATTTTTGAGATAGTGAGTGTTTTTTGTTTCTTTTCCATTGCGGATTTCCTGCAGTGATATGGTGATATACTTTTTTTGTTGCACTCACATTCATTTTTTTTTAGTCCTTTATATCTGTCATTCATTTCGGTGTGAATGTTTCATCTTTGTTTTCACATCATTCTGAATGATTGATCATTCACTTAAGTGTGAATGTTCTGCCTTGAGTAATCAGTAAATTGTGAATAATTTTTCACTCATTTACTTGTAAACCTCTTAGTTTCATTAATTCACTTGGTTGTGAATAAATTTACATTCAATTAATTGTGAATACAACTTGGTGTTTCAATACATACTGAAGTGTATTAGTCATTTAGTGATCATGGCTACAGCTGTGTTGCACATCAATGATGCAACATCACTAGAGCTGCTTAAGGTTGTTGGTATTGGTGTCAAAACCACCAAGTTCATTTTGTCCAAATGTGATGAATTTGGTGACTTTACATCTGACAATTTCTCTGCTGTTCTCAAAGATACCACTCTTAAGCAACCTCACAAGAAAATGGAGCAAGACGGTTTTCTGTCTTTTGCACCCAAACCTCTTGAGAGAAAAATGCTTGATTTGTTTGACTCTAACATACAAGCAATGCAGCAGTTGTTAGCTGATGATCAATAAGAGACCACCCGACAACTAGGGCAGATTACAAAATGCATGGAATCCATGAGCACTTGTATCTCGAATCAAAGGGTGATGTAACTGGAAGATAAATCTGCAGACAGATGTGATACCCCAAGAAGAATTTAAAGATCCAAGTCGCATTCATCAGGTAAGTCAACCTGGACACGCGAGATACCATAGGGGCCTCCTCCCCCTAAGGCTTCAACATATGATGGGAGAGCTGACTGGCGTCCATTTTTCTTACAATTTCAATGCAAGTCTCGACCTTACGGATAGACACAGGACATACAATTGGACCGTTTGGTAGAGTCACTTCGGGACAAAGCATTAGCTTATTATAGTACTTTGCCTGAAGTTACCAGGGAGAGCTTTATAAGGCTAACTGCAAAGATGAATGCAAGATTTGGTATGAGGGATCCACCAGTTGTCATTACAAGGAAGTTGCAGAGTTTGAGGCAGCAAGAAGGGGAAACAGATTTAGGATGTTTTTCGGCAATTAAGCATAGGATTGACACAGGAACAGTGCAACCAATCCGGCAAAGGATGAGAAGGACACCTCTAGGGTTCCAGGTGGAGGAGGGAAGGCACGTGCAGTCACTGTTGGATTGTGGTGTCATTACACCGTCAACTTCGGATTGGGCGCCTCCTCCGGTGTTAGTTAGGAAAAAAGATGGATCAGTCCGCTATTGCATCAATTTCAGGGGACTGAACAAGGTCACCATTAAAGATGCTTATCCACTCCCCTTGATCGAGGAGTGCTTGGATACCCTAAGTGGAAATGTTTTCTTTAGTGCTCTCGATATGGTCTCAGGATATTATCAGGTCGAAATAGATGAGCATGATAGGCATAAAACGGCATTTCTTACCAAGTACAGTCTTTTCGAGCATAAACGTATGGCTTTCGGATTGACTAGGGCTCCGAGCACTTTTCAAAGAGTCATGCATTTTGTACTACATGGATTGACATGGCGGACAACTTTGGCCTATCTCGATGACCTAGTTTTGCTAGAGAAAGATGTTGACGACGATCTAAAGAACTTGACAGAGGTCTTAGACAGATTTAGGCAACATAACCTTAAATTGAAGCCTAAGAAGCGTCATTTGTTTAAGAGGGAAATCAAGTTCCTTGGGAAAGTGGTCTTGGGCGACGGAGTTGCTGTCGATCCTGGCAAGGTGAAGGTCGTTGCTGATTGGGCAATTCCAAATTGCGTACGAGATGTGGAATCTTTCCTCGGGTTTGCCAATTATCATCGTGACCACATCAGAGATTTCGCCTTTATATGTAAGCCCCTCTATGAACTGACGGAGCCCAAGGCAAGTTTTGAATGGCAAAAGATTCATCAAGAAGCTTTTGAAGATCTTAAACAGCAACTTATTTGTGCTCCTGTGCTTGCATTACCAATCAAAAGTGGGCGATTCATTTTGAATTGCGATGCGTCAAATTTTTCTATTGAAGGGGAATTACTGCAGGAATAGGATAATGAAGAATGCACTATCTGTTATGACATCTTGGCGTTGACACCAGCACAAAGACGATATTGCACCACGTGGAAGGAGTTGCTTTCCTTAATGAGGTTCACAAGACAATATCGTCATTATCTCTTAGCGCGCATTTTCTTAACAAGAACTGACCACAATAGCCTAACATGGTTGATGCGGTTCAAGATGTTGGAAGGGCAGTTGCCACGTTGGCTCGAGGAGTTGTGGCAGTATGATATGACAATCATACACCCCTGGGGGAGGCTTCATGCGGACGCGGATCAGGTCTCTAGGCTTAAAGATGGCATTCCTTACTGTGATTATTATTTTGCAGGTGCTGAGGTAACATCTTTACCTTGTGGAGGTTGTAATTATTGCACAAGAGCACAGCGTCAATGGGGTAAATTTGAAGAAGATGTGGACAATGTGGTGCCATTAGCAGTAAGAGAAGTTTCTACAACAGACGGGGCTTCGGGATCATCTAGTTGTAATTGGTTGGATTCACATTCTCAAGAGGATGTCCGTCAGGCACAGTTGCAAGATCCCGATATTGGAAAAGTGTTGGAATGGGTAGAAGCAGGACAAACTCCTTCCCATCAAGACTTATGGCTGAGCAGAACTCAGAAGTGGTTTATTTGACACAAATACATACTGGTGAGGTACAAATACGCATACATAACAGTTCCATTGATAGATAAGGGTACATTATACAAAAAATTAAGAGGTTATGTCAGGATGACCCCAGTTAAGAACATGATGTCCGCTATCACTGGGGCCACCTAGGATATGAGTAAACATAAAACAACTTATTTCTGCAGTAGATTGATCATAATGGAATAGCAGTTAAATGAAAACGAAAAGACAAGGCGCTTTAGTCGTTGCACACAAAACAATCTGGAATGGTACATGTTTCAGGGTATTTACTAATGAAATGAAATTTAGCGTATTTTGAAAAACCAGATAGAGAATGTGTATGAAATTTGTCTTTAATGCAAGGAGGTGTATTTTTAAGGAGTGAAGGAATTAAAAATCTGATACATTTTCGGGTTCTATTTCTTTTTGGGACAAGTAGTTGCATGGATTCTTTGTTTCTGGTTTGATATGGGTGATTTACAGGTGTCTGTGCAAAAATATCATTGAAATATGCAGGCAAATTGTTCTGTAGGTATAGAAAATAAAATTTCAGAGCTTTAAGTTTGAAAAAGTCTTCGACTTTGAGAATGTTCAGTGTTTTAAAAAGTGGATCTGTATAGGCGTTATATCTTGTAAGACAAATCAGACGAACAATTGATTTCTGTAACTTGAAAATGCGGTCACATGAGAAGCCCCATGCTAGGATGGCATAATTAAGATGGGGTAGAAAAAGTGAATTATACATGAGTGAGAGAGTGTTTAGAGGTAAATACTTATTCAGGTTTCTGAAAATACCTATCAATTTTGAAAGTTTATGCCAATTTTGTTCATGTGTGGTTGCCAATTTAAAGTCTCGTGAATGCGTAAACCTAAAAAGTCAAATTCGGATGTTTTTGAAATTGAAGTATTGTTGATTTTTAAATCTAAAATTTCATTTATTTTTCGCTGAGGGAAATGGAATATCATATACTTCGTTTTTGCTATATTCAAAGATAGTTTGTTAACAGCTAGCCAGTCGTACACTTTCTGTAATTCCTTATTGAAATAATCTGACAAGTTACCGTGTGTATTGGTGCTAATCGAGGAGTTAAAAGAACAGAGAGGATTTACCAAAGTTGTGTCGTCCGCATAAAGAATAGAATCAAATTTTGATGAATCAAGGTGCATATCATTTGTGTATATTATAAAAAGAACAGGTCCAAGGATAGATCCTTGGGGTACCCCAGTTTGAAGCGGAAGAGGGCCTGAACATACATTATCGAAAGAGACATACTGAAACCTGCTAGTAAGATAACTTTTGAACCATTGTAAAGGAGTGTTGTTAATACCATGATGTTTCAGTTTATGTAGAAGAATATCGTGATTTAATGTATCAAAGGCCTTGGATAGATCTAAGTAAATGCTAATAGGTATTTTCCAGAATCAAGAAGGCTGAGAAGTGTATCGATAAATTCAAGAGCTGCTGTTTCAGTCGAATGACTAGTTCTAAAACCGTGTTGGCTTTTGTAAAAAAGTTGATTGGACAAAAAATAATCATAAAGTTGCTTATAAACTATTTGGACAGAGCATGAAGGAGTGAAATTGGTCTGTAGTTGTCTAATTGAGTACTGTCTCCCTTTTTGAAAAGCGGTAGTACTTTTGCAATCTTAAGTTTGTCGGGAAAAACTCCTGTCATTAAAGATTGATTGATTATCAAGCTAAGAGGTTCAGAAAGAGAAGGAATTATGCCTTTGAGAAGTTTCATCGATATATCATCATGACCAGTGCTGGTTTTAGATTTAAAGTTTCTCAAAATAGATGCAACATCATTGGGGTTGATCTCTCTGAAGGAAAATAAATCATCTGTACGGTTTGGGAGGTAAGATGCAAAAGAAGGTAAGCCTGACGTGTTTATTTTGTTGGCTAAGTTTGGACCTATATTTTTGAAAAAAGTGTTAAAACGTTCGGCTATTTCATCTTTATTTGTAAGTTTCTGATTCTCAACTAAAAAGAAGAGGGGAAAGTCTCTCTTCTTTTTGTTTGAGTTAAGAACGGACTTGATTGTGTCCCATGCTTTCCGCATATCATTTTTGACGGTTTCAAACTTCAAGTGATAGTAGTCTTTCTTCAGTTGGAAGATATTGTTTTTTAGGATTTTGTTGTAAACTTGAAGATTGTGTTTAGAATTATCGTATTGAACAGAATCAAATGGGATACATTTTAGTTTTTTATATAAACCATCATGAAATTTTATAGATTTTAATATACCAAGGGTTATCCAAGGAGATCGTTTATGTTTGTACTTGTTAAACTTCACTGTCTTTACGGGAAGGTGTTTCTCCTTTGCTTCACACAGTGTTTTTTCCAATTTGTCATAATTAATGTTTGGGTCGTGATTTGGGTCGGATATCAGGCTTTGCATCATGTCTGTATTATTTATTTCGTCATTGAAATTTTGTATTGATGCACTGTCTTTTGTTACTATCTTGACAAATTTATGGGAGTCTTGCTGTATTAATGTTTGATCTATACAAGTGAATGAGGGTAAGTGATCGTGCTGAGACCAAGCATCTTTGGTTATGTCGTGACCAGTTGTGAGTGAGGAGGGGATCTCTTCATTATAGACTGGATGGCACAAATCCTAAGTGGTGTTTGGTAGTGCGCAAGTCTTTAAAAGAAGAGGTGATGCAATTTAGCCATGATGTCAGATCAGCAGGACATTTGGGCCATACTAAGACGCTGGAGAAAGTTAAGTCTTCATTCTTTTGGTACCAGATGTCAAAGGATGTGATAGAGTATGTGAAGACTTGCCATATCTGTAACAAAAGTAAGAAGCCTAGGGTGTGGCCGAAGGCATCTTCGGGGAGTTATCATGTAGGTATGCCAATGGAGAGGATACATATTGATATTCTAGGACCCATAAGTCGCAGTCGTCCAGGAAATCGGTATGTTTTAATGGTAAGGGATCAATTCACAAAATGGCTTGAGTGCTACGCTATCCCTGATCAGATGGCAGAAGTTTTTGCGGAAAAGACTGTCCATGAATGTTTTTCAAGGTTTGGGTGTCCCTTTCAGATCCATACCAATCAAGGGAAGAATTTGGATAGGAAAATAATGGAGGCTATCTGCGGACCTCTGCAGATAACCAAAACTAGAACAACTCCTTACTGACCTTGCTCCAATGGGCAAGTGGAACGGTATAACTGTCTTCTCCTTCAGATTATACGCTGCTGCCTACATAGAAATCAAAACACTTGGGACGAGGATCTTCCCATTTTGCCCGGGGCTATAAGGAGCATGACACACCGATAGACGGGGTACTCTGCTAATATGTTGATGCTGGGCAGGGAAGTTACTAAGCCAGTGGATATATTGTTTGGAATTGCCGCGTTATGCCAAGCACCTTAAACAACGATTGCAAAGACTGCATACTTTGGTCAGAGAAAATTTGGGAACAGCGCAGTGCCGACAGAAGAAAGATTACGATATCAAGCTTGCAGAACATGAGTATCAGCGTGGTGACCTGGTGTTTAAAATCAATGCTGCAAGCAAAATTGGTCAATCGAAGAAACTGAAACCAGTATGGGTTGGGTGACCTGGTGACCGAAGTACTGTTCCCAGTGCTCTATCGGATCAGGGATAGGAAAAAGGAATATGTCACTCATCATGATAGATTGGGTCATAATCTCTTGGATTTGGATGAAACTATTGCCTATGACCAAGAGGTACAACAGTCAGAGGACGACGTCATTGATTTAACCAGATTGTTTGACTCAGATAATACTGGAGATGGTCTACAACCCCAGCCTTCTAATAGCACACAAAGTCGATCTGCTGATGTTTCTGAAAATAACTCCATGATAGTGGATGACAGCAGTTCTGATGAAGAGGAAGTTCCAACAACAAAAGGAGGGAGAGTAGTCAGGCGGCCAGGATATCTGAGGAATTATAGGGATTGAGTTAGGACAGAATTCTGTCTTACCATGTTATTCTTTGAATCTGTATATGTATATACATTGTTCTCTATATTACTAGGGTCAACACGGAAGAAGATAAGCTGGTTTTAGATGAAACTGGAGATTGCAGTTGTGAGGAATTGCTGGAGGATCCTCAGCATGACTCAGCATGGAAAACGCGTCCATGTCCAGTTTGTGGCAGCAGAGAAGTGCTTGTGAAGCATCATGTGGAAAAGGTGCATTTTGCATTCTACATAGCACCATATACTGCATGTTGGATTTGTGGGGTGCAGGAGGCTTAGCACTACAAGATTCATTTTAAACAAGTCAAGGAACATCAGAGTTCGGGTCCTTTGTTCACGGATCAGCAGCTTGACACTTGGGTGAGGCAGATGAATGGTGTATTACGCTTCTTGTGTAGGGAATATGGTAAAACCATAGAAGATTTACTTTGGATGGTGAAAGACAAGAAGTGGTATCCGACAGAGACTCCAAGGATCACAGATAACAATCACTTTCTGTGGAACTATTTCGAGGAGGCCATGGCTTTGGAAGTGGTTAAGGTTCACAGTGTCTCCCAACCAAATTCAGTTACCATGTTTTTTCATTGGACAGTGCTGTCAATGCTGATAAAACATCTTCCCAGTCAGAGAAGAGTGGCATTTTGTGAATTAGAGGAAGAATTTGATTCATCTGGTGGAGTGAAATCCCAGATTTACAGTTTGGTAGATTCCCACTTCCATCTCGCAGAGTTGCTTTAGGGATACAGGAGTAGGGAGTTTGCAGGCTGTTCTGGATTCTCAGCCAGTGGTGGATGTGACATTTCACCTGTATGCTGCTATTGCTAACTATTGCTTCATAAGGGGTTGGCCAGATTCCAAAGAGAGGCAGCGTATTTTGAGGGATCACCGCATCTATACCACATATGGAGTGCACCCACGATTTGCCAGTGAATTTAAAAGTAGTTATGTGTCACGTTTGAAGGAGTATGTCCAGGGAGAAAAAGTGGTGGCTGTGGGAGAAGTAGGAATTGACTACAGCAAAGGTGTGCGGTGCAAGGATAAAGAATGCCAAGAGTTTGTACTGAATCAAGTATTGCCAGTGGCTCACAGTACTAAATTGCCTGTAGTAGTGCATTGCAGAGGGGAAGGAGCAAGCGACGACTGCCTGCATATCTTTAAAAGACATCTGCACAGGAATCACAAGATTCATCTTCATTATTTTGTGGGAACCATGAATGATGTTAAGAAATGGACAGATAATTTTCCAGCTGTGGTTTTTGGTTTCACAAGCAAGTTGCTGCAAAACAGAAATCCTACAGCTCTGAATGACGTGATCTCACAGTTGCCACCGAGCAAGATCATGATTGAGACAGATTCTCCATATTTGGTGCCTCCTGCATTCAAACAACAGACCAAGGTGTGCAACCCAGGAATGTTGCTGGAAGTTGCCAGGTGGATTGCCCAGCGAAGGAACCTGCCCTTGAAAGTAATGTCAAGTCACCAAGGAAAATGCATGTCACCTCTACAATATTCCAGTTTAGGCTGCTCCTGGGGTGCTGGCTGTAATGTGGTGTATATAATGTATAGAATTGTTGATTTAGAGATCCTGCTTTGCATGTCTAATAATTATATTTTCTATTTACAGAACTGCATGTAATAATATGCATCGTGGATGGAAACGGGAGTAATGTGGTCAGCAAGGTTTTGTTCATTTGGCATGATGGCGGTATACGGATACATTTTGCATGGGTATATTTTATAAATGAATATTTTTGCCTGATACTGAATGTGTATGGGTAGGCTTGGGGTAAAGAGTGATTTCCGTGAATTACTCAAATGAGTACTAACATTTTTTGTATATACATTTGCACTCTCCTTTTTTTTTGAATGTGGTAAATTTTGCCAATTGAGTGTTGCAATTCACTGGGTGGTGATCATGTATTTATGTATATTCACTAGGTGACAGGTCCCATTTTTTTTCAATTTTTTTATAACATATCAAACTTGTATCTCTACATAATGTTCATACTGTGTGCCACTATTGTTTCAACATCAAATTTACTGTGTCTTGTCCATCTGTGTCATATATAAATGTCATACAGTGTATAAACTCAATGATATGGGCCTCCACCCCTAAAGAATTGGGGCACAGGATTGCCCCTACAGTGTATATGTATGTACATGTACATTGTATGGTATGTCCTTGTGTACCCTCCTCAGTTTACCTGCATGAGGACATGTGGATACTTATCAGAACCCTTTCACAAGAAACAAGAAGGATTTTCTTTTGGTTCCGATTAGGAATATTTTATGTTTAACATGTGCCTCTGGCTGTGCCCATGGAACAAATTAAATGGACTTCAAAGGAGGTAATGTGTAAAGGGGGAAAGAACATCCATTTCAAACATGTTTGAACAAATGTCCAAGTTCCCTAAGATGGTAGCTCAACCAAACGTGCTGAAAAGGCCCAACCCTAAGTAAATTTCTTGAAACATAAAAAAAAAAATTTGGGTCGCCTTTCCCTAACAAAAATTGATCGACCCTGGCTGAAAGATTTTATGGAGAAAGTGGCTGGCCTGTGCCATTACTTTGCAGTAAAGTCAACTCAAACACAGCATATTATTTCAAATTGTCTCGAGGGTTTACTTGGGCTGGGGAAGCATCATAAGCTGCATAGCCGTGGTTGTTTGGTGAAACAGCATAGCTCTGGTTGTTTGGTGATAAAATATCATAATATTTTGCTAAGTTCCAGGTGTCTGTTTTCCAAGTTATCAGGGTATTAAAACGGTCGTTGAAGTACTTTAAAACATGACTTACTATCTCAACTTTAATCTGCCCACTCGTTTATATCTGAAGCAGTTATCATCGTAATTTACAAATCCAAATGCAACACAATATCCTGGCAATACAAATCGCGCACATTGGTACCATTTGTGGAAAGCACCATTTTCAATGTGGTGCAATGCACTGCGGGAGAGTCGTACAAAAATACATTTGATTTGGATATCAGAGTGAATCGCAGCCAGAGCATATATCATACCATTATTGATGCTCTAAGGTTATTTGTAAAATATGTACTTTTGTTTTCATATATATTATAACCGCCCCAAGATCGTCCCATTATTATCCTCATAGTTTACAAACCATTGGGTGAGGAATCCACAATTTTCAAAATGGCAGCCAAGCCAGTGAGTTAGTCCCAATTGGATATTTTGAAGAGGTAGTATCCAAAATATGTCGATTAGTGTTTTAAAACAGCAGATTAATTTGCCGAATGAATGTACATGTAATGTACAATATATAATGGGACTTTTCAAGTGTGAGCATTTACCTAAAAATGTAAATACAATGCCTTGATGTTAGTAGTTGTAGGCTCGATGGGCCCCAGAATAGGGATATTGTATCAGACACTGAAGTGGGCCCACAGACTATGAACTAAGTAGCACCACTGGGCACAGCAGTCAAGAGCCCCGCTGAGTCAAAGATGGAGCTTATATAATTAGTACAAAAGGTTGCCCCAATAGTGAATTCAAGTTCGAAAGTACCAGTTGATTTTTATATAGTTGGTAAAAAAAGAATTAAGAAGATATGGGCCTACATGTAAATATCTTTTTGTGTAGGATATTGTCTAAAACAGGCCACATTTTATTGGAAAAATAAATGTAAAAAAATTAAACAGAAAAGTGTTTCTTGCATATATGAAACATGACGAGTAAGCAATGTGTTCTAGCTGTTAAATCTCAGTTTTCATAAATCATGTCTGTGTGCCTACACAGACATTCTGTTTTTGTTGGGTTTCTTATTTTCTTTTTTGCATTTTTCTGACTCTTCTTTTTGCCAGCAATTTGTACAACAATTTTCTCTGGCCATGTTACACTTAGAAACTCCAAACTTGGTACAACTATAGATCAATTAATGAGGTCAAGCCTTTTTACAAAGTGAAGTGAACATTTTGAAAAATTCCGAAAAATTAGGGCTATTTGAATCTTCAAAATCCATAAAAATGGGTCTGGTAGCTGGAGAGATATGGTGGCAAAAAAGTTCAGTTCAGGGTGTGCAAGCTGCCTGAGCAACATTCTGGGCTTGTCTGGCCACTAGTGACATCTGGTGGCTGAAAAGTGCAGTTCAGAGTATGGGAAGGCTGCCAAGAAAAAAGTTCTCTGCAAGCAGAGAGCAAGCGGAGACCCGGAAAACCAATACTTTTCTAATGAAGTGTTGATTTCAGCAAAATGTACAACTAAAGGAGCAATTACATGTTTATATCTATACCCCCACAGCCTGTATGGCGGCAGGCAGCCACCAGAGTGACCAGTCATACATGTATATGCAGACTGTCATATGTCCTGCTGTGTGGATGAAAAATCGTACTACGGAATGTCCCCAGGGCATAAATTGGCATCTTACTATACATTAAAATAGCCAGATTTTGTTTTCACAGTTTGACAACAATGGAAGACAAAATAAATGTCAAGCTACACAGTACTTCACACCCTGTAATAAGCTGAAACAAGATGGGTTATCAAATGCCTGCTGTGTCTTCACCATCTACATAGCAAACAACCAGTGTACTCCTGTACTTCTCAAGTGGCATAGACATTATTGTGCTGACTAAACAGAGAGCTGCAAGATGGTTCCCAAGTTTCAAGGCATTTTGAACTCTGGGCGCCAGTTTCACCACTGACTTCATGCTTGAATGGTCTTCCTGGTAACTAACTAATGAGGCCAGGAATAACTCTTGAAACTAATCATTTAGTAGCAGTTATGCATGAGTGACACACACACAACCAGACCTATTCTAAAGGCTGACTTACATTGTTTAGAATCATGCAAAAAGGCTTGACTGTACTTTAACCCTCTGGACACCAAGCATTTTGTAACTCATTGTATTTAGAGCCGATACATTGGCTCTCTAAGGGCCCAGAGGCTTAATATAAATTTGGGAAAAAGATTTTTGCCCCTTGCATCTACTTACATTTAACAACCCCATGTCCCAGCTCATTTGAGTACATTTTTATGAAAACATTGCACAAATTGGTACTTTTAATCAAGCAAAAGTTTTCAGATTCAAAATTGAATACAGACAGTTTCGCACAGATCCATAAACTAGGATGGTGTGCTTCCTGGACCGTTGAAGTCAGCTGGGACCATATCCACAACTGACCATGCCAATCCAGTTGTGGACTTATTTGTTTTAAATGTAGTAATAGACAAATGTCCCTTTGTATTGCCCATATTTCCGCATTAAATTTAGAAATAATTCCATCGCACTGTCCTGTTGTTGTTTCTGAGTACACTAGCTGTCACTAACACATAATGACAAATTTAAAGTATTTCATAAATCACACTTGTCATGCCTGCCGTTGTGGATATGGTCCCCGATGATTTCAATGGTCAGGAAAGCACATTGTCTGTCCGAAACTGTCTGTGTGCAATTTTGAATCTGAAAACTTTTGTTCGATTAAAAGTAGCAAATGGCCCAATGTTTTTGCGAGCATGTGCTGAAGTGAGCTGGGACACAAGGTCGTTAAGCAGACATCCGGGGGAAAAATTATTTTCCCACGCGCCTGTTCAAGTACATGGTTTTTCACAATGTGAGTCAGCCTTCAGCTCCAGTAAGCAGAGATCATACGAGTCACACACAAGGGATATTACATAAACACAATTCTTCCTTTCACTTTATGTGAGAAAGCAGTTCAAATTGTTAGGTTTTACAGCTTACAGGAATTTGTTGTTTACACTCATGTCAGACATACATGTAACACTTTTATGCTACCCATGGTGACCATTTTGTCATCAGTCCATGATGTAGTGTCAACAGTGACCCATAAATGAATCAAAGTTGCAATAAATAACGTACATCTACCAGAATTAGCTCCAGTTTCTGACTACATGACGAAATTTGGTTTGTTGACACCAGACGTTCTGTTGTGGCAAGACTTCTTTCTTCCTGTCTGGCATTTCTTTTTTACCTGCAGATGTTTTCAAGCCAAGAGACATATTTTGCTGCCGATTTTTTTTCCTGAAATTTCATGTTTTCTGTCATGTAGCTTTTCCAATTTTATTTTACATGTACATGGCAATAACTTTCATTTGTTGGCACAGACAGATTTGCTTTGCAGCATATATTTTTTATAGTTTTTGCCTTCAGTTTTATGGAAGTCATGATAAACACAAGAAAGGAATTTTTTCTCACTTAGTGCTCTATAGATGGTTCATGAAATATCACATACTTTCCTACTAAACTGTACAAAGCTGCTGAAGTCAGCCTCATTCTACATGATTTTTTTTTTTTCTACATGATACTGGAGACAACTTTGCCATCACTGCTGACAGCTGTTACAGCAAAAGATCAACAATGTCAGAGCATTCAATAACCCCACATTTTTGTGGTCTTCTTCATGCTATATACACATGAAACTTTATATGCACAACTAAAACAAGTACACCTAGCCATTCATTCTGACCAGGACAGGGACTTACATGATCTGGAGGGTAGCCCGGCATGGAATCTGAGAAGCGTACACGTTGGTGGGAATCTGACTTGAACCTATGTGAAGAGGGTTTAGGATTAAGAGGATCTTCATATATTGCTGCCATTGCATCTGAAAAAAGCAAAAACCAAAAACAAAAAGTGTTATAAAATTCATGTTTATCACCAGTCACTGTTCATACATAGGCCTGTACGTCATGGAAATACCTAGATGTAGAGTGTATGCTGGCACAAGCTTTCACCCTGTGCCACTAATGCCTGCACAGCCCCACCCACAGACACTGACTGGCATGTCACAATAATACATGTATGCATTGTGCTTTTCTTGTATAACCATCAGATTCATTTTTGCTTTGCTGATTGACCTTCAGCCAATCAAACACACACTCTTGGATCAGTCAGTATCAGTGGTAATAAAAGGGGCATCACATGGTTTGAGCTATATCATTGCCTATATCAACACCCTTGTCCTTGTACATATATTGTCACTGGGCTACAGGGGCTCTGTGTTATACAGGCTACAATATATAAGCCCCAACCATGTGAACTTGTGACAACCTATAAATATACATGTATATGCATACTAGACCTAATGCTGTCTTGTTTGGTAGGTACTTAGGGTCTTGTTACCAGGTTACAGCTGATACACATACAGTTACGCTCACATTCAAGTTAACAAACGCCAAATGCACCAACATTTCCCAAACGTTTCCAAAACACTTTCAGTGAAAGTCAAACGTTTTGCAAACGTGTAGCAAGCACTTTGGGAACACTTTCCAAACACTTAGCCAAATGCTTTCAAATACTTTTCCAAACGCTTTCAAACACTTTGCACCAAACGTATGTGATACATGTATATATACACTTAGTAATCTAATTCTAATAACAGGAATATTTTTTAACAAGTGTCTAAAAAGATTATCAGCACCTAAAAATCCCAACAACATGTGCATGCCTTCATTTACGGATAAGCCAAAAAGCTCTACTAAGTATATTTCACAATAAAGTTGAAATTATGCTTTTTCAAAAAAATCAGTTCTATCTAACAGTTTGCACATGTATCACTTACAATGTATGTGTATATACTGTAGGCTAAATCATTGTTTGAAGTATGAAGAATTCATGACATCTTAAATGAAGAATTAAGTCTTTAATTAATTTTAGTTGAATTAGACACTTGGGTAAACGTATTTGGATCATGTTTTATATAAATATATACAACCTATAATGCTGGATAAGTGCACCTTTACATGTAGGTACATCATATATTGCTGGACCTGTTGAAAATACATTTGGAGATTCTTCATCACTTACATGGAAGTGTTTGAAATGCATAGTGTTTAAATGCGTTTGTGAAAGTGTTTGAAATCGTTCGGGTAATCGTTCAACCCATTTGGAAAGTGTTTGAACGCGTTTGGAGAAGTGTTCGGTAGCTTTGTGAAAGTGTTCGAACATTTTGTAAAAGTGTTTGAGATTGTTCCCAAACGCTTTCCAAATGTTTTCCAAACACATTCCAAACACTTTCCAAACACATTCCAAACATTTTCAAACGTTTCCAAACACAAGCCAAACACCAGCAAAACGCGAAAAAAAGCGTTTGGCTGTTAACTTTTAGCCGGGCGTAACTGTACTATTGTCTACCACTGCAGGAAAACATGATACCAGAGGTCTGTGACAACTTAATTAGGCCTCCCCCACCCACAGCCCATGACCAGCCAGCCATTGTAGTAACTTGATATTAATATATAGATGTGGGACAGATGATGTTCATTTCTATTTAATTGAGGGTGTTGTACTGATATACAGACAGACATGAGACAAAGCCCCAGGTGCACATCTTCATATTCTGATCAATAATCCTGTAAATTGTTATAGCTGTAGGTCAAATAGTTCTGGAGGTAAGCACAATGCAAGTTTCATGTTGGATGAAAGATAGATGAACAGACAGACAAATGGATGAAAGGGTGCACAGGCAAGGGTAAATCCATATGCCCCCACCCAAAGTCATGGGGGCATGAAAAATGAGTGCAAATCTTGACATATAAAACTAGGTAAGGGTAACACTTTCAGTTCTTGTCTAGACCCTTTTCAATAAAAACTGGTTAAAATCAAAAGTAAATCTGGCCAGTCAGTTTTTTGAGACAGGTAACTGCAATGGACAAGCTAAAAGGAGAACTTGAAGACTGCCTCCCACTAATGGGTGGTCGTATAAAGGGCAGGTCAGAAATATTAATTATCTATGCCAAACTGATATAATTATTAAGTAAATGCCTGTCACAGTTAATGCCATCAATTTACATACTTATTTTATTTCACACCTGACCTATAAGCACAAAAGGGCCGGATACTCTGTAACAGCTTTGATAATTTTTTCCTCTCTGGCTGTGACTGGGTATCATAGCGGCCAGTATAATAGAGATATATTCACTCATGGGGCAAGGCTTCATAACACATGGAAACAAACATACTGTACAACCTGTATTCACCAAATACATCCCCCTTACAAAGTTCAAACACTTCTCACATCTGAACATTTTAGGTGTCCAAAATATCTTTTGTTACTTAATAGGAAATAGCATTCTGACTGGGTGTTCAGACTGTCACATCTGAAGATGGAACACTTCACTTGGTTCCCAAAGCTCTGACTGAACTGTTCATTGTGGAATGTTCACATGGATAAGAACATCATCTGTTTGCCAAAAATTCAAATAAGTTTACAACATTGTAACTTCAGTCTGGTATTAAAAGAAAATTATTTGTGGCTTAATCATTTAATTGCTTGGAGGTCTGAACAAACATATATATATATATATATATATATATATATATATATATAATATATATATATATATATATATATTATATATATATGTGTGTGTGTGTGTGTGTGTGTGTACAGATTATAGCATGGTTTGTTGTTGATACAAATAATATCAATGAGTACTGGGGGGCCATATGTGCAGAATGAGTGAGCAAAGGGAGCGACTTGTGCTATATGGTATCTAGTGTGTGCGAGAGAAAGAAAGAGAGAGAGAGTTATTTCATTACATTGACTTTTGTCACAATATGCAACATGACAAAGCTATGTACACAGGTGTCTGAGTGTGTGCAGAGAGATGAACAGGAAACACAGAAATATAAATTATGCAGGTCAAGACACATGAAACTGAACTGACCCTGGATTAAAGCATCAGTACTTTGGGGGAGGGTAGTTGGCCCCCAAGAAAATCCCCTCAACATTTCCTCTGTCTCATCTAGGAAACTGTCTACATCTTCCACACGAAGCTTGTCTTTACGAACAGGTCTGTTGTGTGAGTAATGGTCCTCAGAACCTCTCATCTTCCGTACCTCTGCCCATGCTTCCTGAGATGACACCATGTCATTGGCAAACTTGTCCACTGCTCTCTGCATAGTCTGCAGTAGTAAAGTGTAACCATGTTAAGATCATAGCATGTTAGCAATCACAAATAAATATCAGCTATTTAGCACCAACAGCAGCCAAAATAACTAAATGCTACTAAAACTTCAAAATGGCTAGTAAAAGTTGTGCATAGCTACTAAACTTTTAAAAAGCATTTTTGCTTTTGCTCAGAAACTCAACAGATTTTAAGTTTGTATTGGTCTTTCCTACAAAAAAACTGGAAGTTTGGCTGCTAATCTTAAAATCCTAGTCCTAACTTCATCAGTAATTCATACTGTATACTGAATTACCTGCCACATCATTTGTCGTGTAATTTTTATTTTACAGTGGAATACTTCATGCATGCTAAAAATGCAAAATCATGATGCTGTATGTATTGTCAGTGTGACTTTTGTGTAAAATAAATGAATGATGCAACTTTTTGCCCTTGCTTCTAAAATAAATCTTTGTCTTTCTTTGTGTATATAATTTTCAAGCTGCTGTAGTTTTCACACTGGCATTATATAACCAGAGTAGTACACAAACATAGCACTTGCATATAGAGTTATGTTTTTTTTTTTTTCACATAATGACCCATTTTTATATACAAGTACCTCATTTCCACGGAGATCATTAACAAAACTAAGTCCATCTTCATCAACAGGCATATAGTCCCTGAGGGTTTCTATAACGTCAAAGCTCTTTGTGACTATATGGCTCTCTCTACGTCCATCCCTGTCAAGTAAATACATGTACATCATACACTATAAATATGCGACTCTCTCTTCATCCATCCCAGCCAAGTTACTACATGTATATGTCCCTCATGACAGGTGGTCTTCATAGACATATAAATAAAATTAAAAGTACAACCATGTACTAAACAAAGTAGGCCTAGCTGAAAAGGTGGTCTGTAAGTTGCTAGGCCGGAGCTATCCATAAACCAAATAGCCAGTGACCTCAAAGATATGATTTGACTATTTCATAATTTATTCCACTTTTGACACATGTATTCATCGTATTTTACTTGAACATTTACGTTTACTGGGAATAATGTCAGAATGTCATGGCTTGGTCAGGTTTTTTGCAAATATACTCAACATTTGGCTGAATAGGTTAATGTGGTGGATTGTTATTTTTAACAAAGTTGGCCATATTTTTAAAACTCCCAGTAGCAGCCCTGACTGAAGGACCACTGTGTATACAATATCGTACCACAGTAATTATATTTAAAGGCCTCTCAGCTCTCAATTCCAGTTGCTATAGTACAGTTAAGATTGAATAAAGACGGATTGGTTATGCAGGTAAAGGCAGCACCTGCCAAAATAAAGCTTGACATACGCATGAGCTATGACTGCATTAACCCCTTAACCTTTCCTCCTTGAATTAAAACTGAGTCAACATCTTTCCTTGGCATGGGTTGGGCACTAAGGGCCCAGCCCATGCCAAGGAAAGCTGTTGACCTGGGGCATGCAATCTTGATAAGTCTCATCTACAATTCTCAGCCAAATTGTTTCTCATTACTGTTTTAATTAGTTGAAAACACTGAAGCAACCAACATTTGACCACCAGCCATTTTTGGCCATTTTACGGGGGGAAAGGGTTACCTTGTTCAACTTTTTCATCACATCTGTAAGGATAACATATCACAAAATCACCTACCGTACTGTTGCAATATTGAATAAACTGTTCAATGAAATCTAAACAAAACGTTTGGGTATTTTAGGTACAACATTCATAGTCTAAAAAGGAATGATAACTGTGTACAAAAGGCCAGGTCCTCCAATAGGTGGTGCTGATACTGTTTGAAGTATTGGGTTTCAGTTTTCTAAATGTCTAATTACTGTGCAGGAGCCCTTCTTTAGACAAACCACCTCTTAGGTATACTGAATTTCACATAAAGCAAGTCGTCCATCAAACGAGGTAAAATAAAATATAAAAGATAGAAAAGACAGGTGACGTTACTTTGGAGTGGTGTCTCAAATGAGAGACTACTATGACATTACTCATTGTGTTGAACACCCACAAGGAAAAGCACTTCAAACATGGTCTATCAAAAATAGGGTCTATCACAAGACTTACAAACTAGAAAGAAAGAAAAACAATGGGATTTCCTAAATTGTCTTCCAAAGAGGAACTTCAAGGTCTTTCATAGGAAGGGTTCTTACGGCAGAGACCACTGTTATCAGAGAGCTTGTTGGTGGTGAAGTTACCTGTGTACATGCTACACCATAGTCATGTTCACTTTGCTCTCTCTACAGTATCATTTCCTATTGATCAGACAACAGGACAAGCCATGCTGGCTACACTAATGTATATGTTTTCAAGGCTGTTGCTGCCCACAGAAAATGCTGTCTATTTTTGTAGTGAAAGCCACCACCTCACAAAAGAAATTCCCTTTTAGCATTGTACTTCAGCATGTTGAGGACTGGACTGTTTGAAGACATGCACATTACACCCCTCCAACCCAAGAGATAGTATTCAATTCCACTACACATGTACCCAATCGTTACTGAGTATTAATAATTGACTGTAACAAGCCAGATATTAACTCTTTCCTGATCAGAATAAGGCTGAGTCGATAGTTTTATCTGACATACAATCATGATAGGCCTTATTTACAATTTCAGCTGAAATGGTTTCTGGTAACATCAAATTTAAGTAAAAACATTGAAGCAGACAATTTACTTCTGGGCACTTTTGTGTGATTTGAGCACGAGAGGGTTGAGCACTTCCAGCCTCAGCCAAGAGAAGGCAGCTTTGTATAGTCCATGCAGGTACATGTGTTAACTAGCCAGTCTCATACATATAACAAATCAATGCTTCAGTTCAATACCGGCAAGAACCTGAACAGGGTACCTACATACATCTAGTCTACCATCATCGTGATTACAGCATCATAGGAAAAGTTATACATACACTTTTTAATCTTCTTATGCCCAGTGTGGTTCACTGCTTTTTTTTTTAACAGTAAAAGTGTGAAACAGAGTAGGAGGAAGGGAGGAGCTATATCATTCAAGTAAATTCTGGGTAAAAACTAAATGGCATGTGAGCATGACATTTATCTAATACTCACCCTGATATGGCAATAGATTTGACTGTTATCTTGCCTTGTGGTAAGAAGAAGGGGCCCCTGTACCTGTATGTATGACTGCTGCCTATAGTTCTGAAAGGCTCTGGTTTGCTTCCATTGATGGTGTAGTAAATGCTCACACCTGGTGTTTCTGATAACGTTAGCAAAGTCAGTATTAACCACTTGTAAAATATTACTGAAATTAAGATACATAAGTACACATCTATAGGTCCAAGTGAAGCTTAAGTCCACACTTAAAACAACCAGTTGGAATGTAACTTACAAATAACCCACAATATCAATATGTCTGCTGAATAAGTCATATTTTTCCACAATTAATGCCAATGTTGTGAGGAAAATTAGATTTGCAAGAGAATGGTGTACAGGCAGGCTACATGCAGTAAATATTTGTTCAAGGCAACATCACACTACATTTGCACACATACCAGTGTTCTAAAAGATGGCATTCTGAGTCTGAGCCTGCTGGTAATTTGATGGAACGCCTTTGTCATATTCCCATGTAGCCAAAAAGTTTTTCCCCCTGTTCATGAGTGAAATTTGTACGGCCAATTTACTTCAATATGAATCATATTAAATGGCCATGGCTGAATCTTTCAAATTTATGCTTTTATTTTCAAAATTGGCTGAGTATTTCACATACCCATATATTATATCAGTCCTTGTATTTGTGTCAACAACAGTTGCTCATTTTGCAGGTAAGTGAAATCATTCACATAAAAAGTACTTTGTTACATCGACACAGACACAACTTGTTACAATATTGACATGCTTAACCCTCCCCCCCCTCCCCAAACCGACTAAAACCGGCTGGTGGTCAAATGTCGTCTGCTTCAGTGTTTTCAACAAATTTCAACAGGAATGAAAAACAATTTTGACTGAGAATTGTAAAAAAAAAGTATAGACCCATATCTTTTACATGGATTGCAAAGCAGGCCAAGCGTATATTAATCGCTCTCCATGGCACAGACGGTGGCGTATACTTTCCTACCTACATGTTTGAGAATTGTAGATAAGCCCTATCAAGATCACATACCCAGGTCACCTCAGCATGAGTTGGGCACTTAGTGTCCAACTCATGCCGAGGAAAATTTTTGACTCCAGTGTCAATTCAAGGGGGAAAGGGTTAATATATAGGGGTGTTCAGGATTTGTCAAGGGAGATCACCCATAGCCCAACACCGTATGTTTTATTAATATTGATCTTACAAAGTCAAATCTTAAACATGTTAAATGCTATCTTCATTGCATCTATTCCAGGAAATCAACTTTACAAAACATCTATGTAAGGTTTACTGTTTTAGTTCAGTTCTGCTGAACTGACTATTACCTTTCCTCTCTCCATTTCACACTCATTCAACAGTTTTCCTATGTTGAGTTAGGCACTAGGATTGAGATGACATGTACATTGTAAGTGTCCACCCCACCCAAAGGACAGCTGTTACCTCAGGCACGCTGCCTCGCCCTTGATAGTTTTCACATACAATTCTCACACAAATTGCTTTTCATTGCTGTTGAAACTGTCAAAAACATTCAAGCAGATATTTATGACCACCAGCTGATTTTGACTGGTTAAAGGGGGAAAGGGTTATCAAAACTGCTCACCGGAGTGTGTGAGCACTGTGAAATATGTTAAGTTGCCTCTATGTTCATGCATACAACACAAAGATTCCTCAGTAGCAGCATGTACATGTACATGCTGTAAAAATCCTGCGTTATTTTAGTGCAAAATACATATTTTAATTTGTTCATTGCATATAAATTGTTTTGTGGAAAGTTTTCACTGAAAACACAAATGTACATGTATCAGCTTCCAAACTGCCAAAAACTAAAAAAAAAAAACCCAAAAAAATAAGAGGACTGTGACAGTCCTGTGCTCAGCTCACATTCACACATATACTTTGTGATTTTTTAAAGATTTGCCCCAAAAAAGAACAATGATTTTTTTAAAATCCAAAAATCATTGGACCATACCATTCGAACAAATCTAGTTGAAAGTTTTGGAGAAGAAGTGGTAAATGTGAATTAGTATTATAATGCACATTGACTCACATATATAGTAATCGAATGGGTGGGGGCAAGAATGTACTAAGTGACTTTGAACCCCAGTGCTAGAAAGTACCAATTTCTATACAATTTCATATAGCTTTGGTACTTTGTAGCACTGGGGTTCAAAGTCACTTAGTACATTCTTGCTCCCACCTTCAGAGAGGCCACCCCCTCTACAAAAGCCACTTCTCCATGCGGAAAGTATGGCACCTTCATTGTATTTTACCCCTCAAGAGAGGCCACTGCTCTTATAAGGCCACTTTTCTAGTGCATTTGAGGTGGCCTTATAAGAAGGGGACCACTGTATACAATTACAGTGATACCTGCTCTAAAGACCACCTCCAATTTAAGACCGCAGGTCTTTTTAAGACCACTCTTTCATGACCCTCTGCTGTATTTACATGTTCAATATACCTTAAATTTAAAACCACCTGCAGTATGAGACCACTTTTTGTTGGCTGTAGGGGTGGTCTTAAATTTATAGCAGGTACCACTGTAACATATAAAAATCCATTGCAACACACAAAATATCTAAGGGAAATCGAAAACTATCTCTCCGGTGATTTCCTAATAAAGATGAGCTAAGATGCACAGTGCTGTAAACACAACTGCACCAGTACAGTATGTGTAGGATTGCAGCATACAGTATGCATAATGTGGTAGAAATAATTATATACATGTACATTCAATTACCACAGACATGCAGCTACACAAAGAAACTGAAATGCTCTTCTTAGAATAGTCATTCAGAGCTGGATTATTTAATTTACAGATAAGGTGCAATTACTGATTTATACCATAATTGAAAAAAAATTGCTAAAAATCAGGAATCCACAACAGTTCTACCTAGTGTATAACTTTGTTTGACCATTCCACAAGGAACATATCCACCAAGTTTCAGCTTAATCTGACAAAAGGTTCTGGAGTAGAAGTCCAAAATAGCGAAAAAACACACAAAAAAAACCCCATAAAAATATAGAATTAAATTGCAGTGCCACTTGGTGAATAAATTAAGGACTAGTAGTCTCTAGGAATGTTCTTGTGTGATATCAAAGCAATCAGTTGAGCCGTTTCTTTGGAGAAGATTTTTTTAAGATTTGCCCCAAAAAAGAACAAAAAAATTCATTAAAAATAAAAAAATCAATGGAGCGTGACCATTTGAACAAATCTGGTAGAGACCCACCCAAGGTACATTGCCACCAAGTTTGAAATGAATCTGGTTGACCGTTTTGGAGGAGTCAATTGTTGATGACAGACAAAGGACCATAAGATAAGCTCAGCTACTGACAAGTCAGCTGAGCTAAAAATTGAGGGGTCCTGATGAGTTAAATTTCGGGATGAAGAGTTTCTGAAATAATACATCAGTGTTGTCCCCAGCTTTTCAGGAGGGCAGGGCACTTTTAAAGCACACGATGGCAATAAAAAAGGGCATCCAAAAGTAGCAGTCCAAAAAACAGGCCTTCTTTGTTGTTTTTATGGAAATAGTTCTGAATTTGCATCTTATACTCATGGTCAATAGTTAAATTGATAAATTGTTTTGCCAGTCAGTTTAAATTATATTAAAATTTTATAAGAAAATTAATGTAATTGCCCAGAATATAAAAACACATAGGAGAAAAGGGAAGGGAGCAAAACAACAGGGCAGGGCAAATGTCGCTTCTATTTTAAGCTACAGACAACTCTGTACATACATGTAAGCAAAACTTGCTGCCCTTTGAAATTTAAAAGTTAATGACAAATGGATTTAAAATATGCAACAGGCTGGTTGATGGGAACACTGGATGTTTCCATTGTTGAACACATACCTGATTTTATTTCAATCTTTGTGCTTGTGTCTATGGCAGTTTTGTGTTGTCCTGGTATAGGGGCCCTGAGGGGCACTATAGTAGGCACACTTACAGCACCAGCAGTCATCTTCACCTGCAATCTGCCAAATAACAGTAATATGTTACTGACATAAAACAGCCATAAAGTTATTTTCTCATGCAGGATCCCATGAGCAAAAATAATTGAAACTCCATAAAATACACCTTTTGGATCAATTATCCCTACCTTAAAGCCGAAGGAAAGGTAACCTTTTTCTTCAGGTGTTGTTTGCCAAAAGAAAAACCCATGGCAACGAAATTACATTCAGAAAAATTATTTCTATGTGTTCAGGATTATATTTCCTATATTTTTTAAGAGAAAGCACTGAACTTACAGCTTTTCATATCTATATCTATATATACATATGTATATATATATATATATATATATATATATAGTTGGTATAAACAAAATCAATTGTTGCAGCTGGCCTAATTTCTTCATATTTCCTTGCATAAAGTAACCATGTGTAATGGAATTACATCAGAAAAAAGAAGCTTCGCAACCTTTCAGAACAAGTTTGCAAAACTCTGTGAAGTGTCTCACAGATTTTCATTTTAATTATATTCAAGTGAATTAAAACTCAGTAAAAAGAACTGAAAAATGACAATGGCTTTCCCAAATAAATGATCTCTGTTCCTTTTTTCATTGAGGTCCAATGCCGGTAACCGACCTACCTGTCTGAATTTATTGGCAAATTCCCCAATTATCGACATAGATCACATATAATTTCATTATATTTGTAATTAACCATTACATTCTTGTAATTCTGTCTCAATTTTAAGCAAATTTTACGCACAGTAAAACCTCTCTAACTGAACACAGGGTTCATACAGCGTAGCAAAGCTAAAATTCCATACTTTTTCAAGTACTTTCCAAACCATTTTTTCCAAATTCGGGTATGTATATATATATATATATATGTATATGTATATATATATATATATATATATATATATATATATATATATATATATATATATACAGTGGTTCCCCTCTTATAAGGCCACCCAAAATGTTTCCTTATTACGAGAGGTGGTCTCTCTTCAGGGGGAAAATATAATGAAAATGCCATACTTGCTGCGCAGCAAAGTAGCCTTTGCAGAGGGAGTGGCATCTCTTTGGGGGTGGCTTACGAGAGGGGGACCAATGTATACAATTTATATATTGAACAAAAAAACAACAACTTTTTGTTTGGTACTAGCAAGCGCTGCTTCCCCCATATTTTTCAAGTGCACATTACTTGCACACACCTTGCATTTTGCGCTGTATTTGTCCTGTTTTACAGGCAAAACCCAGTCCTTTTATTTGGGGTTTCCAAGCCAAAGTTCATTATATGTACAGCCTACCATTGTTGTTGCGGCTTGGTGCACAATTTATGCATGCGGCAAACATTTACGGTCATTTATCCATAATTCAGGGCTCGACAATTTTTTTAAAAATCACTTGTCCGCTGGGCAAGTAGATTTCAAAATCCACTTGTCCTGATAAAACTTCTATAAACATCGTTTTTTTCTAACAATGCTAAGGCCTAGGCTAGACAAACCTTTTACCCTAAAATGTATTTGCCCCTTATTGTCGCTTGCAAAATCGCAAAAAAAATGTCAAATTTTATGATTCTAGCTGCAACTGTTTGACAGTGAAACTGGCAAAATATCAAAAATACAAATTGAAAGTAAGCTATTTGCTTGGGGTGACTAACGATGAAAAATACATTGTAATTTCTGGGACTATAGGAGACCGTATAAACTTAAATAACGATTAAATAGTTGCATTTGCTTCAGTTCAGAATCCTTTCTGTCTGCCTCGGATGGCGTGATGCACTGAAGTGATGGGATGCATATCGTTTGCGTACCTACCATGAATGCTATCGGTACATCGTAGTAAATTTGCGTATACAGTATTGGCAAGTTCCTCGCAATAAACGGTATTCTTAAATCAAATTCAAACGAAAATTTTAATATTTCAAATCAGATATCGAGCGTGCGCACCGTCAATTTCTTTCCTGCAACTGTACACAAACAGCTGCTTTGGCCATGTGGTCTGACGCACAACACATCACCCGATTGGTCAATTGAGTCACATGCAAAAATGAGCCAATCACGGCTCGTGCTACGGTGTTTTCATCATGGCTTCCGCACAGTGAACATGTGTGAATTTACGGAGGGAACACACAAAAGGGAAGCTTTGTTTTTGTTGCAGCATACGAAAATAAAGATTCCGGTGTTTACTGCAACAATTATTTGGAGTCACAGGCAAATACGCAAAGGTATGGGATAGCGGGAAATGCCGAATGTGTCCCAAATCAGTCCGTGAGACTGCATCAGTTCATCGCAGATCTAATCCAGTGTCCACGCTGTCACTTGCGTGTGACTGGCAGTTGTGTGCTGTTTTTGCCCGGGAAGTCACCTCACGGCACGTATTTTTTTCTAACACTGTTTGAACCCACCGATAAATAGCATTTGATGTTAATTTGCAGATGAATTTGCCCTGCAAAATATTATTATTTTTTGACGGATTTTACTTGTAAAAAATTCCAACTAGCCCGCAGGGATAGCACTTTTTTTATTTCCAACAGCCCAAGCCCAATTCTGACAAGCCCGAGCTTTCGGACAGCGAATTGTCCAGCCCTGAATTCATGATGGACCATCACTCGTAATCAAAATGACGCATGCTTGTTTTCCAAATCTTGCAAGGAATCCGGTTGCATTGACAGTTGAAAAAGGTGCCTTCCATGATGCTGTGCAATGCAGAAAACCCCATAGATGCTATATTTAGCAATGAAAATAAACTACGATCGTAGGTATTGCAACAAATATTAAAATAAAGTCACACAAATAGATTTTTTCATTCTGTTTGTTTTTGTTTAACCCGGAAAATCGATTTTCCATACTTTTCAAGACTTCTTTATGAAATTCCATACTTTTCAAGGCCTGGAACAGAGGGCATTCAAATTCCATACTTTTCAAGCCTTTTCAAGCTCTGTGCGAACCCTGTGAACACCTCCGTATACCGAACACCTCTCTATACTGAACACCATTTCTCTGTGCCAAATATGTACTTTCAATGCTATCAAACCTCCCTATACCAAATACCTCACTACACTGAACACTTTTTTCTGGTCCCAAGGGTGGTCGGTATAGGGAGGTTTCACTGTAGTCATATTGTTACAAAGTTGAAGTGCATCTAACCTGCCTGAGATGTAATTCCATTACTGTGTGGTAACAAAAACAATAGTTCCCCTGAATATTTCTTGAAAACAGTAATTTTTATAATTACAATAAATTAACTCATGTCTTATGAGCCCCCCCTCCCACCCCCCCCACCCCCCCCACACACACATAAAATTTAGGTACCAGGAACAAATTTCATTTTTGAGTTGGGAGTCATACCTGTGAATTCACCAGTCATCCACCATTTCCGCATAAAATTTCATTTGAAATATATATATATAAATTCACTTTAACTTCTGCTTTGATCTTTAAGTAGTCATATTGTTACTTCTGCTTTGATTTTTATGTAGTCATAGCACTGTTAGAAAGTTAAAGTAGAGGATAGCAGGTATAAATTTTACTTTAGAGTACTTACTTGTTTTTTCCTTGAGAGACAATATGGAAGTGTAATTCTGTTACCAAGTGGTAACAGAATTACAGTAAATAATTTTCCCTCTAAATCCACCTGATATGCAGTTGTAATTTTCAAAGCAGTGTATATAATAAGCCTGCATAAAGGTTCAGTTGATGGGCTGCACAAGAAATTATACTGGAATTTTCCTTATCTAACCAAGAAACTTATTTTGACTGTTCTGGTAACAAAATTACAAAGCATCTATACTAAGCCTAATGGAACAGATCTTTTAAAATATCAGTTGAAAAAAATATTGCATTGGCTGAAAAAGCACAAATTTCTTGTATTCGGCCTATGTTTCATTCGAATTTCACTTCACTTGTTATCATTTGTATTCCACAAAATCATCTAACAAGCCTGTTGAATTCTGTGCACAGAATAACAGTTGACAATTTTGTGCACAAAAGAGTATAATATTGTGAATTTTGTGCACAAAACTGCAATTTTTTGTCAATTTCGTCCACGACATTGCAGATTGGGATCTTCAGGATTACTAAATATATCGATTTCGTCCACAAAACTGCTGAGATTATTAATTCTGTCCACAGAATTGGGTAAGATTTTGAATTTCGTTCAAAAAATCTGAAAAGATAAGTTCAATTTTGTTCACACAATCCAATTTTTTATCAAATGCTGTGCACAAAATAAAAAAACATGTCACATAATCCATATGTTATCTAATTTTGTGAAGGAAATTGGAAAAACATTTAACAAAATCCATAGCTTACTCAATTTTATACACAAAATTGTAAGAGTATAAAACAGTTTTGTCCACAGAAATTTAACAATTATACAATTCTGTCAACAGAATTGTTTGGTTTCCAGGGCTAGAAATAAGGCTTATCTGTTTGTCTGTACTTAGTGAAAATTGGGACGGACAAGTAAATTTGCCAATGCACTTGTCCAAAATTTACATATAGTTCAATTAGAATATGACTCCACTTTGGTTTGTGGACAAGTGAAATTTTTTCCTTATTTCTAGCACTGGTTTCTCAATTCCATACAAGGAATCCCAAAAACTACCTCAGTTTTCTACACAAAATTCTAATACACAGGGAATTGAAAAATTTTATCGATTTTGACCACTAAATTGGCAAAATGTGATGTTATGAACCCTAACGTGCTAATTGTAACAGCGTAGCATTTCATACCCTCAGGGACCCTTGATGACGTTATCAGAAACTAACAAATTTCACACATGAGTCTGTTTTAATTTTGACAGGTTCATACGCAAAAAAAAAAAAATTAAAAAGGATAATAGGCCTAATCAAACCAAAAAAAAAAAAGAGACTTACATAAAAAATGGACAAAAGGGACAACCAACAGGCAGAATTTCACTCAATATTGGCCAGTCTGCAATGTAACGCTGACAGTGACAGTCTCCTTGCCATACAGAGTCACCCATGATGGCTATCTTCCACAACTTGCTGAATTGTCACGATGGCACATGACTTATCATGAGATGCCTGCTACCAGTTGTTTTAATACAGAAAACGGTGTGAAAACGAGGCTGCTGTGAGTAAATGCTTTGTTTGCCATGATATAACATCTGATATATCATGATGACCTTTCTTTTTGTTGTACTTACCCCCACTGAATTACCACCCCATATATGTCCCTGGATTTCTATTTCACCATCATTAGTAAAGTACATACAAATGTACATGGTTGTTTAGTTCATTTAATAAAGCAATTACAGCAAATGTTCACAAAATATCTTTCATGAAAATGCAATGTTTTAATAACTTTTGGTTCCGTGTTCCTATGGTAGTTACCATGGTCGATCATACATGTAGATGGCGCTGTAATTCAAGTACGTGTTCTCCCTATCCACACTTGGCGCCAATACTGCAACTGTTGTGCCCACTCTCACAAAAGCTCTATTCTCCAGAATGTGTTGCACAGTCTTGGGAACATGCACCCTCTGGGAGTGGGCAAACCAATGTTGAGAATGCATAATGCTGGTGGTCTAGCTACTGGACTACCCCCTTCTCGAGACTGGGCATTTCTCTAGACTCTACCCAACAGCACAACCAAATGTAGCAAAGTTACAAACCTTATCATGCCATTACTCCACAATTATTATCCCAAGGATCCTCACACATGTAATGACAAGTTGATGCAAGTGCATTCATGGACACACTTGGTGATAATCCTCGAGATGACCACAACCACTGAACCAGTGTCAGTGAATAGTACTGCAAGGGCTAGAAGTTAAAGTAGGCCTAGACCTACCCATGCCACGGCGGCCAATTCCTCCGACTCCACAAAACAAAATGAACTCTGCTAAGTACTAACTACTGTCATAACTGTTATATAGACCTTGCAATTAAAAAAAACCTGTCCCATAAAAATAATCTAAGCAGAACTTAATTATTTTATTACAGACGTGTACACAATTAAGTGATTCAAATAAAGCTTGTGAGTAATTGAAAATACTAATTTACTCACTGGCAGCCAATAAAAGCAAAGGGGAAATTTGAGTCAGTATGTGGGGGTCACTTCCATTCAACGAAGAGTGGCTCATTTGGAATTGAGGCACTTTGCAAGTAATAAAGTGGCCAAAGTGGGCTAAAATACATCTGACAACTCAATATTAGGCAGGGATTCAGAGAGTGGATTGTAATGAATCTTTTGGTATATAATTTATGCGTCAGGCAGCAGAATCAAAGTGTTTAAAACAGGGAAACAGCTTGGAGGGGGGGGGGGCACTGATTTCTGTTTGTTCCCTTCTAACCCCAATCAGTATTTTCAACAGACAGTGACTTGGTGGTCAGTATGAATGGGTTGTATCGACCAGAATATGATAACCATTACTGCTGATTGCCCCTGTGATGGTGATCGTGTGATTTGTAATGCATAACAGTATATCCCGAGAGAGAGAGAGAGAGAAGAGAGAGAGAGAGAGAGAAGAGAGAGAGAGAGAGAGAGAGGAGAGAGAGAGAGAGAGAGGAGAGAGAGAGAGAGAGAGGAGAGAGAGAGAGAGAGAGAGAGAGAGAGAGAGGAGAGAGAGAGAGAGAGAGAGAGAGAGAGAGAGACACCTCCACCTGTACTCCCATCTCCACCCCTCAGTGGGGAGGGTGTTGTGGATGGGAGTAGAGGTGGAGGTCTCAGGTGGGGAGAGACTAGAGTAAATAGAGAATTGCATTCGGTTAATTATCTCAGCCTCAGCTGTCGTCCATGGCAACTCCCCATGCCCAATACTTAATCGTATAGCGCTGTGCAGATCACTGTTTGTGCCAGAAGTTAAAACAGTAGCGCTGGGCCGACCTTGTGTCTATGGGCTCATCAGGCAACCTGTGCCATTCCCACGCCTTGGCCATGCCATGATGCCATGCCATGCCCTTCCAGTTTATAGTTCTAGCTCACATGGCCAGGATTTGACTTTGTAAAACTCCTATCAGTAACTTGGTGGACTAATTTATTTCATTTGTAACATAATAATTTCCGTTAAGATAACGCTAATGGAAAGTTACCTGCACGAAAACACACCTGCCTCGATTAATGTGGGATCACGGTGTCACAGCTTAGCGTCCGTTCATATGGTCCTCCATTTGCAAACAACAATGACGTACTTGGATACTGAAAAATGTAAGCTGCTCTTTGATTGGTTGATGAAAGGGCAACCTGCAAGCTCGAGTTTCTTCCTTCATTTTAATGATTTCACCTCAAGTTTGACACAACGATCGTCAATGAATAGAAAATTTATTAGAATACATATCAGCCCCTTTTAAAGAGGCTGGTACACAGGTAACGAGACTCAATGTTCCAAGGCTGGACAAAGCCGTTTGCAGACGACAACAGTATTAACCCAATTGCGAAAAACCTCCGTGCAGCGTCTGTTTATAACGTTACCATCACATGCCAGCATTGGCACAAGTCAACACTGCAAATGCTTGGACGCAGTCATATCAAATGTATCCAAAATATCACGCGGGCTACCCTCCCTGTCCACACCCTTCCCGGCCCCCGCCGTCCCTGGGGAAAAATTCTAGCCAGGCCCGAGGATAAATAAATAAATGAAATCAATCAATCAACCAATTAAGTAAGTAAATAAGTAAACAAACCAAACAATAAATAAATGAATAAATAAATATATACAGGTAAGACATCAAAGCGATTTTTAGGTAACTAATACCTGTCTCAGTTCACAAAGTGAAAAATAAGAATGGAAACATGTAAAAAGTTATGCTATATATTGTTGGAATGGACATAACCCAAATGTTCTCAATTGGACGATGATTTTAACTTTATCATCTGGGGTATATATATATATAAATATATATATATATTTATATATATATATATATATACATATATGGACATAACCCAAAGATTCTAAATTGGACTATGATTTCAAATTTTGTCATCTTGGGGCATGTATAGACCTGTATATATATATATATATATAGGGTATGGAGAGATGCCCTGTGGAAAAACTAAGTGGACTAGGATTTGGTGGGAATTTTCTAGAAATTCTGAAAGCATTATATAAAGATGTAGACTGTACACTTTCATTAGGAAAGGTAGAAGTAGAGAATGCACGCCTGGATATAGGTCTAAAACAGGATGTGTGCTGTCCCCGATTTTGTTTGCCTGTATATAAAGGAGCTGGGGGACCAGTTAATGGAGTGTAATAAGGGAATAAAGGTAGGTGACCTGAAAATTTCAGGTCTGTTTTTCGCAGATGACATTGTACTCATGACAGAGTCCCAGAAAGACCTGCAAGAAATGCTGAACATAGCAGGGGAATACGGGAATAAATGTAGGTTAGAATTTAGTAAGGATAAGAGTAAAGTGATGACTCTTGGGAAGAAACCAGATTGGAACATAAAATGGAAAATTGGGCAGTTCCAAATTCCAGAAGGTAATGAACAATTAATTGAAATTGGGGAGGTTGATGAGTATGAATACCTAGGTGTTAAGATAAAGACAACAGGTAAAGACATGTTTCAGATATCAGGTTGAGAAGATTAAACAGAAAGTGAACCGTACAAAAGGAATGATTAAAGCTACTGCACTGAACAGTTTCAACAGAGCATACACAGCAAGGGTATTATGGGATAGAGTTGCGATAGCAGGGATGATATATGGCTTAGATGTGATTTCAATAAGTGAAGGAGATATCCAGGGAATGGAGAAAGTACAGAATGAGATGGGGAAATGGATACTGGGAGCACCAACATGTGCAGCAACAGAAGCAGTCCTAGGAGAATTAGGATGAATAAAATTACAGACAGAATTGCCAAAGCAAAGCTTAAGTACTGGGAATATTACAATCAGTAAATGAAGACAGGTGGTGCAGGAAGGTTTACAATGAAGTAGTCAAGGAACAAACAAGATGGGTCAAAGATATAAATAAGTTGGCAGAGAGATACGAATTGAAAGGATATGATGAGGTTGAAAACTGGAAAGTGTATATAGGTAGGACTGTTACAGAGGGCTGGAAAGAAGACTGGAAAAGAGGTGTCAGGGAAAAGAGTACACTAAAAGCATACAAGGTACTAGAAAAACCAAAGAAAAGTGTGTGTTGGGATGGAGGGAAGGGATCCAAGCTTCTTTTCAAAGTAGGGCAGGAGTAATCAATCTAGAAAAGAGAAAACAGAAGTGGACAACAGGGAGTAATGGTAAATGTAAGGTATGTAGACAAGAGGCAGATGAGACAGTGGATCACTGGCTGTGTGGTGTGATGCATATAGAGAGATAAGAGAAGAATTTTTCAGAAAGTGGCACAGGGAAGACTATAATAACAAGGGTCTACAAGAGGTTCAGTGTTTAGAGGAAGAGGAACGTGTAGCATGGGTTTTAGGTTTGAAGGGTGGCTTTCTGGGAGGCAGGAAAGGCACTAAAAGCGTACAGGACTACCTGGTAGGGTGCTGGGAGAAAAGAAATGATTGATAGGGCTTGATAGCAACAGGGTGAATTAGAATCTTAGATGCAGGGAGGAGAGGGAATGGTGGTAGCCCTTATAAGGGCTCCCCATGGGATCCCCCATGGAAATGCCTGAGCCTTAGAGGCGGGGATAGGGTGTATAAGGGAAGGTTTTTCTGTCCTTTTATGGGGGGGGGGGGGCTACAAGCGATGAGTGTTGGGGGATATATCCAGGGCCAGGGGCCCACCACAGCTGTGTGAGAGTGTGTGGTGGACTCTTTGCCTCGGCTCTGGTCCTGGTAAACATGGCAGCATGAGCTGATTAGCATAATCATGGTTTCCTCCATCTCATCATCATCATCTTCTCTTTTTTTTTTTTCCCTTCCTAGGCCATCTGTGTCACACAGGACCGCGGCGCATAAGCGGAGAGCCACAGTATTATTATTATTATATATATATATATATATATATATATATATATATATATATATATATATATATATATATATATATATATATATATATATATATATATATATATATACAGTTACTTAATAAACATCTAGCTTTGTGACAAATGTGTTAGATACCATACCCCCGCATAAAATTGGAAATAGGTTCAATCAAATTGTATTATATTCTATTACTTTAGTTTGATTTCATTTCATTTTATTTATATAAGTAATTTTTTTTGTACCGAATTCAAGTGTGCCTATGCAGTGCTAAAAAACTTTGTACTGAATGTACGTACGCGCGGGCATATGTGTGTGTGTGTGTGTGTGTGTGTGTGTGTGTGTGTGTGTGTGTGTGTGTGTGTGTGTGTGAGAGAGAGAGAGAGAGAGAGAGAGAGAGAGAGAGACCATGTCTCTCTGTCTCTCTCCCTATCATTGTCAATCTAACATAGTGAGGCAATACATTGTCAGTCACACACCGCTCTCTCTCGCACACAAACACACATGCGCGCGCGTACGTGTATGTATGTTTGTTATATGAAAGAATGTGTGTATGTATGTATGTATGTATGTATGGATGGATGGATGGATGGATGGATGAATGTATGTATGTATGTACCGATATGATGATCATTTTCAGCTAAAGTGTACTATTCGGGGGTTCAAATTTAAAAAAATAATAGTATTTGCATGAAATGATGGATTTTTAAAATTAAAATTTTAAAAACGTGGCAAAATGCCACTTGAAATTGTTCACAGAAGCGTAATTTACGTGGTGGTGCTATATTTACCAAACTAAATTATCTATTTGCCTCACATTTTGAAAAAATTACGCAATCTTGCCGAAAAAAACTCAAGAAGCTTCCGTACTTATTATTATAACATGGAAACAAAAAGACGGAGCTTAAGAACACCCGTGGTGAACATACACATCAGATATAGCTCACTGTAAAATCATTTTTACCGTGAGTTATATCTGTTGCTGCATCCTTTTTTATTTTCGCACCCCGCTTCTTATGATCTGTATTTATCGTGTTTTCAGCGCAATATCCCATAATTAATAATTTGCATTGTTTTGTGAAATACAAGTTGACATTAGCCAGCAGATTAGCGAAAAGTACCAAGCATCACTTAAATCATACACATGTTGAGTAGTTACCCGCTGAAGACCCTTTAATTTATTTGGGCTAATACAGCCTATGTCAAAATTTTACAGAGGAACGTGTGCAATATGGACAATAGTACTTCTATGTATATAAGTTAGGCAGGGACAGGTTAGCTTATGGAGAGTAAAGAGTTCGGACTGCGGAATAGGGTAATGACTACCAGGAAGTGGTTTTGGACAAAAAGACACAAATACAACACTATGCGTAATTTACATTTCAGTGATATTTACCATATTAAACCAATTTTTGGTCATCACGGAAGTTACAAATTCACGCAAAAATAAAATAAAATTTTAAAAAAGTACAACAACCAAACCTTTTTGCTTGAAATATAACATTATCGAAACACACTCTTATGATTTTTTCCTTTTGATTTGTACTAAATAAGCATGAAATATTTGGCATGACTGGATTGTCACGTAAGAACTGACTTTACAACCGCACTAAAAAGGATCATATCATTTGCGGTTGTAGCTATAACGGAGGTACTACCCTGCATTATCGACCCATGTGGTGCATATGATATGATGCTACACCCTCGATATACCCTGTCTTTGGACGCAAGATTCTTATTATTATCTCATACAATATAAATCTTTCTGATATACTCTACTTGCAAACAGTTCCCTTGTAATTAAACAATGAAAATGCATTCCAAACACCAAGGAACTCTGAAAAACAACACCATTGGGGACCTGTAAAGCATATTTTCTAAAGCGTGGAAACCATGGAGTTGGAAAAACATGGCTTAAGGTTATATTGTTACTGGTTTGTAATGAATAGATCAGATTCCCACATGTTACAGATAAAACGAGCTACCATCTCGAAACTACAGAAACCCTGAAAGATAACATGGATGAACAGTGAGAGCACATTTATTGAAGCAGAGAAGAGGGAATACTCCGAGTGTTCATTAAGGAAATCTCTCTCTCTCTCTCTCTCTCTCTCTCTCTCTCTCTCTCTCTCTCTCTCTCTCTCTCTCTCTCTATATATATATATATATATATATCCATATATGTTTGCTTTTAATGGCTTCAAATTAAAGGCTGTAATGCCCACATGTGACACGTAAATGTGCTAAAACATGTCATCTAAATGTCACCAGTAATGGGGCTGAGAAGCTCATTCTCATCTTGAATCCCAGCAAAGCTGTAGGACCTGATAACATAGCCAGCTGACAACAGGAATGTCTGCTTAAAATTTGCTTTGAAATGGGAGACGGCTAACAAAAACAGTAGTCGTTTAAGTGCAACACCCAATGTGGACCAGGCCTTATAAATTTTGCGGTCATAATCAAGTTCTTTTCATCTCTCTTGCAATGACATTTCCCGTAATAAGTGTGCTATTCATAAATATTGTGTGAGAAATATTCCTTTCTGCGTAGGGATTTTATTCATCATTCTGACTGTATACAGCTGCATAAATTTATGCCCAATCTTCTAATGAAAATTATATCCTAAGGTACACTGTTCATAGTATGTCCTAATACACCTCAAGTTTTGTCCACATGCACCCGCTTATGGGTTGCAATGGGCCAATTGTCACACCAATGAAGCCATATATAGAAACATGCAAGCAGTATACGAACGGTAGTGAAAATGCAAAACATTATCAACATAATAGACTATACAATCACAACATTGTTTGTCTGTCAACTGCACTATGTACCAAGTTAGCCATCAATTAATTAAACATGTTCCACTGCAGCCAACTTTCCCTTATGTTTTTTATATATATATATATATATATATATATATATATAACGAAGGGGAAAGTTGCGAAGAAGTCCACATGTCCTGAATGACCTTAGGTTGGGGAGACTGTTCTGATGATCCCTTCTTGAGAGTTGATCAGCCAGGATATTTTGATGTCTCTGGATATTCCTCACATCCATACAGATGTTTTGTTTGGCACACCATAGTGTGATGAGCCTGGCTAACTCCTTCAGCATCTTGGATCGCGTCCCACCTTGCCTGTTGAGGAAGGCCACTGTTGTCTTGTTGCATATTATGAGCACATGTTTGTGCTTCATCTGGTCCTAAAAGTGGATGAGCGCTTAGCATATCACCTCCAGTTCCAACCATTTTATGTGGTGCGACATGTAAGATGCAGGTAGAGGGCCCGAGGCCATCTGGCTCTCTATGTGGACTCCCAGCTGGACTGCCAAGAGTCTGTGTAAATGGTGAGTTAGGCCCAAAAAGGCATCAGCATTTGTCCCTTTATGATGTTTTTATGGTCCACCAAAGAATGTGCTGGTGGTCCCCATTGAAAATTGGCATGGGGGCATGATGGCCCTGGTCTCTAGACCATCGGCCCCACAGAGCATGCGACGGTGCAGGTGACAGAGTGGGGCCTGGGAGTCCATCAAGGACAGGCAGCCCAGAAGGGCAAGCCATTGTTGCATGGAGTATACTTTACCAGCCAAAAAGGCTCTGAGCAGTGACTAAAGTTTGTCAGACCCATCTTCTGAAGGGTGACAGATGTAGGCAACCAGGTCGACCTGGATGCAGAGAAAGATGACAGTCTTCTCCCACTAAAAACTGGACTTTTTTAGGTTTACTATCAGGCCCAAACGTTGGCAAAGTTCCAGAACGGTCTGTCTGTGATGCTGCAAATTCATGGACCAAAGTGCTTGGATAAGCCAATCGGCCAGATACACATGAATGCAAACAGCTAGCCAGTGAGGCTAAGTAGCAACTGTCTGCATGAACCTGGTCAACACCAGTGGTGCTAATGCAAGGCCAAACGAAAGTGCCCTGAACTGGCAAATTCAGCCCAAATGGGAATCACAGATACCTACGCAAACTCTCTGCAATTGGCACATGGAAGAATGCATCCCTAATTTATCCAAGGATGTCATCCAATCCCTGGGTCGAAAGGCTACTGCACCAACTGGGGGTTCTTCATTAAAGAGGACAGCCCATCAGTAGAGGAAGAGTTGTGTCCATGGGTGCATGAAGTTGTTCTGTGGCCATCACAGTCACCAACATGCTCAGCTGCTCAGAGCCTGAATGGCATGGCAGTTGAATCCGCCACCTTGGATGGGATCTACTTATGGTCACATTAAAAAACAGAAGCTCAACCTCCATCTCACCATCGAAGTCTGAAGGCTCAGGACTGGAGAGGGCAGTGGTGAGACCCAAAGCCTCTTTGAAGAATGGATTGTTTGCAGCTGATGGGGTGGCTGCTTGTGACAGCAGCAAATCTGTCACCATGCCCAGCGTTGGGGCAGATAGGACTTCTGCAGATGTCATCGCAGCCTCAAACACCACCTTCACTTGATCAGTCCACATGGGGCTAGAGAGAGGAGGTTCTGGTAGACCATGTGCATTGGTCTCAGCAGCCACCAACAAAGATGTCTGCTGGCTGGAGGGATCAAGGTCTACGTGAGACTCGTTTCAAGGACCACAGCTGTGGCCTGCTCAGAGAGACTCAGTGCCAAGAGAAAGCTGACTCAAGGCAGAAGCAGTGAGCTGCTCTGCTGACAGAGTCTGCTCAGACTCAGCTGCCATGATGGCGTGAGTGGAGGAAGTCTCTGACCGCAAGGGCTGATACTGCTGGTATGGAACTAAAGGTGTCAACCGGGCCACTGTAGGTGTTAACACCTCTAGGGCCGAAGACCCACTAAAGGCAGAAGGCACCCCTAAAGACCTGGGTGTCTTCCTCCAACATGCCTTGGTTTATGATCTGATTTGCTGGAGCCAGGAGCTAAGGAAGTTTGCAGAGGCACTGGTGGTTCTCAGGACTGCCTGGACCTCAGTGCTCGAACTAATCAAGGTTCCAGAAAGGTCCCCATTCTCATATTCTCATTTCCAGGACCACACCTGCCACTGACGCAGAAATCTGTTTGCAGGGAGGGGCCTGAGAGGGTCTCAGTGCAGAGAGAGAGCTAACTCAAGGCACAAGCAGCGAGCGGCTCTGCCGACAGAGTCAGCTGGGACTCTGCAGGGAAGGTGGGAGTGGAAAAAGAGAAAGTCTCCTGCCAGTAAAGGCTGCCATTGCTGGTGGGAGGGGGGAGCTGAAGGTGTCATCTGGCCACCCTAGGGGCCGAACCTGCTGAGGCCAAAGACCCACTAATGGCAAAAAGTGCCCCTACAGACCTGAGCATCTTCATTCTATCTCCCACATGCCTTGGCTTATGATCCGAGCTCTCAGAGCCAGGAGCTTGGGAAGTTTGTTGAAGTACCGTTGGTTTTCCATACCTCCAGGACTTGTGATCCAAGCACTCAGACTGGCAGAGGTTCAGGAAATCCCAGAAGGGAACCTAAAGGGTTTCCATTCCAGATGCACTGGTTTGGGTAACCTCTGCTCAAGCCCTCGGACCCGGAGGACTGTAGACTCAACAGCTTCAGTCAACACTTTCCTGATTTCTTTAATGGGGACATCGAATAAGAAACAGTGTGGAAAATAGTTCATGGATTAGATTCATGGCATCTGCTGGGTGCGAGCTGACGTCTCCAAGACTGACAAGAGTCCCAGGTCAGCAAGGAGCCATGGTCATCTCCTAGGTGGTGCTGACTGCTTGGGATCCTCACGAGGTGATCTCCTGCAACCTGACTTGCGACAATTAACACAAGGGAGAAGACAAGTTAGTGTCATCTCCCAACCTAACACAAAACTTATGTGTATTCAGATAACACACATAGTCAAGCTATAAGTGTCAACCAAAGCAATGATCATGACCCCAGGCTCTTTCTAAATTATCTATGCTGTTGTTTTAGTGGTTTGTTTATAACCTGGTGATGCTTGTATTCTATTTAAGAACAACGAAAACATGACATAGAGGGTAAAATTAAGACAGACGAAGTTCTGTCAGTTCTTAAGACAGCTGGAAATGGGAAGTATTTATGTTCCAATGGATTGATTGTAGAATATTATAAAGTATGCTGGAAAGACATTAAAATAATGTTAACTAAAGCAATTATTTTTCATATAGATCTGGAAAACTTACTATTATGTAAAGACATAGGATTATCACATTAATACCAAAAGAGAAAGTTGTCTTGATTTGAAAAATTGGAAACCGACCTCACTCTAAAATCAAGATTATAAACTGCCAACTCTGAGTTAATGTTTCAACAGAATGAGAGAAGTTTGTGACATTTGAGTTAATACTGTCAATTTTGAGTAATTTTTGAGTAAATGTACACTGAGGCATTCGTGTTAGAAAAGAATGAAAGTCATTAGCTTTTAAGTCAAGGAAATGTAATCAAAATGTAAGTTTTCTTGCCCAGATTGTAAGTACAATTAGGCTAACTGCCGTAGGCCGCTGTTTGCTTCTGATAGCCCCTGAAGGTTAACCTGACAGAAAACATGTTGCCCTAAAATGTGTGAAAGGTGAGTTTGTAAAAAGAATGATGTCAAAAGATAAAATTAAGTAGCAAGATAGGCAAGTCTAAAATCTATAAAATTATTGCAGCCAAAGTTTCTAACAATCTCTGGATATTAACAACAGGATTTGTAGGGCATGCCTGCAAAGAATGAAAGTCATTAGCATTTAAGTCAAGAAAATGTAATCAAAATATAATATTTCTTAACCAGATTCTAAGTCTAATTGGGCAAGCTTATAACTGTTGTAGGTCGCTGCTTATTTCCGATAGCGTCTGGGGGTTAAGCCGACAGAAACATGTTAGCCTAAAGTGTCCAAAGGATGAATAGTAACACAGAATGATGCCAGTAGATGAGATTAAATTATTGAAGCCAAACTTCCCAACAATCTCTGGATATTTACTACAAAAGTTGTAGAAATACTTGATCAAAAGAACTTATTTGAACCCTCTCTACTCAAGTTTATTGTAAATAATTTTGGTTCCAGATGCAAAATCCTGAAATTTAGAACAAATACCACCAAATCTCAACATTTTTGTAACAAAAATGTATTATGTCCAATAGTTTCCCAAATATTACTGTCAAGGGAAGGACAGTTTAGTACTTCAAAGTTAAACTCATCAATTGTGTGATAGATTTTAATGGAAAACCTGTTATTAATGACCTGAATATCCAAGTCCAGAAACACATCTCTGAAGCCATCTCAATTTTTACCTTCCAAATTGATATCTGTTGGGTAAATTTTTTTTGGCAATTTCACTGAAATTTTGCACATTTACACAAGCAATGTCATCAATATACCTTGCATTGTTTGATAATTTTTGTAGCCATACGAATATTCTTTTTCATCAATTTATCCACATTCAAGCCATGTTAAATACAGATCTGTAAGTAACGGCGAGCAGTTGCTACCCATTGGAATGCCTTTTATTCGTTGAAAAACCAATGGTCCACATTGAACAAAAATATTATCCAAAAGAAATTTTATAGCATCGATCAAAGTTTCAACAGTGTAAGATCCCAAAATTGTTACCTGCCTTATCAATGTTAGTGATTACAAATAATATTGTAGTTCTTTGACTGCTTTCGAACTTTCACTGCTTCAAATTTACCACACTGAGATTCCGAATGTGGGATTTGTAACGACATGTCATATGTCTAAAGACTCTGTTCATGTTTGATCAACATTCCTCAAAATTCTGAAATTTCGTTTTTTTTCCTTCCTTTGTCCATTTCATACATACAGTCAAAAGCATTACATATATCCTGGACAATACTGTCATTATTCAACATACTACTGACAATTGCAATGGTGTGATGGACCATTTTAATGCCATTTCACTTTGACTGATCAGGTTTATGAATAGCACTGCATATGAAGCAGGGTCGGTCTTCTCAGGTATTCATCCCTCAGTCACCAGACACACAATTGTCTATATTTGGTCATCACTGGCTTTGAACTTCTTGAAGTTATAGCTTATTTGGTAATTCAACATACTAAAATGGGGTCATGCAGGGGTAGGGATGGGGATGGATCTCGGATGGTAGGGAACAACTCATCCAATTTTGAATTCCAAGAATTGAGTACTTAACTTAATACAACTTTGCAAAAAGTAAGTTAAGGGTGTCAAACCAAATGACGGGAATGCTATCTGGGAAGAATTTCATACCTGACTGACATTTGTATCATAGAGCCATAGTGCAGGACATTCATTTATATTCGCTGCTATGTCGCTTTGGTCACCGTGATTCAACAAGAAAGTACGCATACATGCAGGTAGATCCATGTATCAAGCACATAGCAAAATATGTTGATCTTGCTAAACTAGAAACCTGAATAGTTAACCATATCAAAAGTGATGGACATGTCCTCCAGACACACACTCCATAGTTTTGATATGGGAAGGAGTCGTCATAAAGTTTGGATTAAGTTTTCTTTATTGATACAAATATTAGGGGCATCCATAGTTTGCATCAGTGAACCCGTATCATGGCGGCTGATTGTCAGCGCTGTCTAACGGCAGGATCATCTTGGTGGGAATTTGATATGCTTGGTCCGTCCATGTTCTATACAGAACCTAACTCGCACGACTTCTTAATTTCTTTAAATGAGTTTATTTATTACGTCACGCTAAATTGTCCCAAGAGGCTCCAAATAAACACATCAATATAAGAATCCGACAAAATACAAAGAAACAAAAACTATTTCTTTTGGCAATATGTTGGCCCTTGATATCAGTATTTCTTTGGACACCTTACAGGCACATACCTGTATCTGTATAAGGTCCACTGGCACAGTGATCCAACAGCCTTGAGTGGTCAGATATCTGAATCATTTCGAAATGAAATATGATCATAAATTTGAAAATGCAACACTTAACCTTTCTCATTGCGCCCTGATATACATGAATTAATTATGATAACGTTTACCATGGGAAATACTCAGAAATCGAACCATGTGGATTGAAGCCGTATGTAATGGCTGGTGAATTTAACACTTGGCTACCTTCCGTTTGATCGGATGTGTGGGTTGCATGCCAGTTTCTGGACGTGTGGCACCATGACTGTCAGCAATGACATGTTGTGTGTTGGGAAAAAGTTCATATGTTTTGCTCACAAGAATAAGTAACGCAAAATTGTAGCCGACGAACTACAAAATTGCAATGCTGTCACTCAAAGCAATTACCAACGTTAGAAATAGCCAACCTATCATTAGGGTAACACTCGTTTTGTTCGGAACTAAAAATATTGTTCTTGACCGCTTGCTCGCCTGCCGAGCTGATTTTTATGTAAGTTCCAATTGTTTTTCACACGTGAGGTAAACGAATCAGATGCTCAGCCTGCTTCAAAAGCCGGCAAATCGCGTACATGCAAGTTGGTAAAGTTGCGGGTATTCCGTTCTGCTGCCACGTGGGCTTGATCAATGTCTGGTCCAAGTGTACATTGAAGTGTGATAAATAGTAAACCTGATAGATAGCAACTGCCTTGGTAGCCTAAAAAAAAAAAAAAAAAAAAAAAAAAAAAAAATGGAGGGCTCAGTACACGGGGCCGGGGGGAAGCTTACGTTTGGTTTCAGATGCCACGATCAGAAGGAGCTACCAGTAAAAGAAATGAGGGCTGTATTTATGCATGTATGTATGTATCTATGGATATATATATATATATATATATATATATATATATATATATATATATATATATATATATATATATATATATATATATATATATATATATATATATATATATATTGTCTCGGAAAAGGAGGTGACGGAATATAAACCATAAAAACTCTATCCCGAAGAACTTCCAAGGAAAACCATTTAAAGAGAAAAAATTCTTTGAAAACATGTTCATCATAGGTTCCATGCAATAAGCCTGTGTAGCTTTCATATAACCTCAAACAGTCTAAATTTTCAAAAGCAGTCAAAGAACTACAAGAAAGATTTGTAGTCACTAATACAGATAAGGCAGGTAACAATTTTGGGATCATCTGCAAAAAATATTATCTGGATGTTTTGAAAAATGAACTTGGTATAAGCAATATTTCAGACATATTTCAGACATAAGAGGAAATGAGGAATTTTAATATCAAAATTTCTGAAGAGGACTCATGTATTCCACTTTTGTTCTGGATACCCAAATTACACAAAAACCCTTTTAAATCTAGATTCATAGCCAGTGCTTCAAAATGTATAACAAAACAAATATAAAAAAATAGGAATCATTTTCGAAAATACTGTAATGCAATTTCTAGAAACTATGATATCAATTGTTTTTGGAGCAGCAGCAATTCTTCCGAGTTTGGATCTAAAATAAAAAATATAAAAGCAAAACATATCAAATGTTTTGATTTTTCTACACTTTACACAAATCTACCCATAGATGAAGTCAAAAGTTCACTTTCAAAATTAATGAGCAAAACGTTTAAACATAATGGTAAACCATACATAAATATTAATTCATATACAAAGGAAGCATATTGGTCACACAATAAATATTCAAACAGTAACGTTAAATATTACACTGTTGAAACTTTGATAGATGCTATAAAATTTCTTTTGGATAATACCTTTGTTCAATGCGTACCACTGGCCTTTCAACAAATAAAAGGCATTCCAATGGGTAGCAACTGCTCCCATTTACTGGCAGATTTATATTTAACCTGGCTTGAACTTAAGCATATGGATACATTCATTAAAAGGGACTTTCAAATGGCTGCAAAATTATCAAACAACGCAAGTTATATTGAAGACACTGCTTGTGTAAATGTACAAAATTTCACTGTTATTGCTAAAGAAATTTATCCAAAAGATATCCCTTTGGAAGGTAACAATTCAGATGGTTTCAGAGATGTGTTTTTGGACTTGGATCTTCAGGTCACTAATGACATGTTTTGTATTAAAATCTATCACAAAATAGACGAGTTTAATTTTGAAGTATTTAATTATCCTTTCCCGGACAGTTATATTTCGGAAACTATTGGATATAAACGTTTTATTTACAATAAATTTGAGCCAAGAGGATTCAAAAATGTACTTATGATCAAATATTTCTACAAACTTTGCTGTAAATATCCCGAGATGGTTGGGAAGTTTGGCTTCAATGATTTTAGAGATTTTTGACTTGCCTGTTTTGTTACTTTATTTCATCTTTTGGCATCATTCTGTTTTAATGTTCCCCTTTCAGACATTTTAGGCTTGCTTGTTTTCTGTTAGGATAAACCCCCAAGGGCTATCGGTAGCAAGTAGCGGCCTACAACATTTACACGCTTGCCTAATTGTACTTGTTATCTGGTTAAGAAATGTTATATTTTCATTGCATTCTCTTGACTTAAATACAAATGACTTTCATTCTTTTCTGACTTGCCCAATAATTTTGCCGTTAATATCCAAATATTATTAGAAAGATTGACTACAATAACTTACAGATTTTAGACTTGTCTGTTAAACTACATGACTTTATCTTTTGGCATCATTGTGTTTTAATATTCACTTTCAGACATTTTAACAATAGTACTTCCATATGTATATAGGTTAGACAGGGACAGGTCAGCTTATATAGAGTAAAGAATTCGGTTTGCGGAATGGGGTAATGACTACTAGGAAGCGGTTCTGGGCAAAAAGACACAAATACAATATTAAGTTGGTAAAGTTTCTCTGTTTACAGGTTTATGGTGATGACATGTTATCATCCCGCGGTAAAAACAGAGCATAGTACATCCATTTTCAAGCTCATGTGATTGTTTAAGCCCAGCTTCTATTGCCAAATTATATCACATTTTTAATGTGGAAGCTGCTTTAGGTATAATCATTTAAATTCAACGTCACCAATTAGATGTATGTCTAGCTACAACTGAACCATGTTATTTGTCTTGTCTTACAAAAGTTGGATTCATGTACTGATTATTATGATTGTGATATGGTGTGCAAATGTTTAGATGTCTCAGATAACATCACCATAGTTGAAGTATCGCGTGTCAGGAACTTTGTACAACATTAACCTGATTTTTCATTGGTACATAATTGTTTGCTCTTCCCAGTACTGCAACTCACGTACTATGTGACGCCACAGGTGACTGCCCTGAGATTGATACATTCAACAGAGCTTGTTATGGCTTATTTAACCTGTAAAAGGACGGTCACTTGTGTTCTGTTCCTTCGATATCGTTGATCACCAACTGTTCAGTAGTATCCAGTAAGCTACAATCTCAAAGGCCTTTTTCAGGTCCTGAGGTAAAGAAAAATACTCCATAACTTCTTCCGCTGTCTATGCCTCTTTTTTGGTCAAGAACATGTGCTAATGCAATAGCAGTGTAGTGATATTTGTGAAAACCTGATTGATCTTGAATTAATAAATCATGTTCAGGTAGAAAGATATGAAGCTGTTCTCGGACATTGTGGAGAAACATTTAATGCATCAAATGGTAAATGGTTTTGATACTTTATTTGCAGTCTTTAGGAAAAATAGTGGACTTTTAAAAAATGACCAACTTGGAATATTGTTCATTTCGGTTGGTATCATGTTAAGTAAGCGTGAAAGCTTCGAGTAGATGACAACCCTGCATCAAAGTTAAAAAGCGGTTTTATTTACTTTCGTTTATGAACATTTTGATAAAAACAAGGGTGCCGTGGAACACAGTGTCCATTCTTTTCCTTGCTGGATCTTTTTGGCATGAATAGTAAGTTATCTTAATATTCTTTCAATAAAACTTACATCATAACTTTGACCATCAAGTTCATAATTGATTGAAATACACGTACAGAAATGCAAGTTACAAAATCACTAAAGTGTAAAAATTAGACCAGCTCATCCAAGGTACTGAAACCACAAAAATGCGCGACTCTACCAGCATACTAAATGTGATGAAATTTCACCAATCAATCAAACATGCACAATCCCATTAAAATAATTCATTAAATATATTGATACACAAGGTCAATTAGCAATAAAAGGTTTTGTCGACATTAGATTCAATCACAGTACAATTTGACAAAGCGATTGGCCACCTGCTTAGCATAGGTATTTACGACAGTTCTTCAGAGACTGCATGTTGATTAGACAAAAATAGAAATAATGATGAAGTGGACATTCACTTGGCATTGAAAAGCAATATGGAATATTTCTCGAACCTGTTGACTTACAAAATTTAAACATTGCAACTATTTATTGTATGAGGCACAACCCCTTGAATAACCTTGGAGCTCCTCCCTGCCCCCATGTGAACTCGAAGGGTATGGATGGTCCTCTGAGAAAATACTTGAAACCATTATTTGCCTGTTATATTAGAGGTGACAGCTGGTAAGCCGAGCTCTCACCTATGCTAAAGGCATCAAAGCTGCCAGCAAGCTAAGATTTTTCATGCCAGCTATAGCTTCAGTTGAGCTGCGAAATAGCACTGGGGTTAAAAGGCAGAAATATTCTGAAAATATTACAGCAGACCTGTACTGACATTTAATTGTAAATTTGCTACTTAGCCTAAGTTACTGAATAATAATTAGATCTGTATAATTCATGATTTACGTTCAACTAACCGAACTGGCTTAAGATAATCATGACAAATAACAACGAATGCAAATGCATCTCTTGCATTTTTGTTTTTGGATAAGCATCACTTCTGATATTCTTGCATAAGTATAACATGCTATATATGTATGTATATTCATATACGCATATTTATCGGCTAGGCAACTATAGCTAGCTACTAGCTATTAAACCCTATTGACTAGGCGGCAAAGAATTTTGTTATCGACTCCCACCCCTAACACACACATATTGCCAATAGTGCTTGCTGCTTTTCTATTCTCCTGTTCATGTTGTTTGTATGACAACAGTTTGCGTTTTTCCACCTTCTTTTACTCTCATTACATAAAATGTGTCTCTTCAGTTTTCGGTATGTTGACACACCTGGTGTGGATATCACGTTTAATGGAACATTGACAAAGTATGATACTGAATGCTATTGAATTGACAGTACCATTGTTTAACATGTTTACATGCTCGTGATTCCTTCCTGGACAGCTTTGGCCATTGTAATGTCTTCTGCATTACTGCGAAAGCATGAAACATGACTTGCCTTAATGCTCTGTGAAGATACAATACCTGTTTTGGCAAGCGCATCTCTTGTCTTGTATCTATGTAGATGTTGCAGGAATGTTTGATCTGCAGGATAAATGCAGGACTGTAACCAACGATGTATTACACTTAAAATTTAAATTTAAAGTTTAAATCACTTTCAGTGGTGTTTGACACGGCCATAGTTTTTGTATGGCTGAGTGAATATCAATGTGTTGCTCTTGTGGTGTCCTAACTTATGTTGGGTCTCTTGATCAGCGGTCCGGGTCTTAGCAGACCTTGATCCCTGTTGTAGTGAAGCATTGACAAACATATCGCCAGGATAGTGTTCACATGACACGGGCGTGATGTATGACGTATGTAGCTGAGTAAATCCTTCTCAAAAAAACAAAAAAAACAAAAAAACCCCCAAAAAATCGCTAGTTTTACTGTCGTGTGGCTCCTCGTGATTTGTGCCCTCTGGTCTTGGTCTTTAGTTTGAATACATAGCCTGGTGTTACGGTTGAATGTACTGCGTCCCATATTGTAACCAGTGGTATATTATGATGTCCCTTGAATTACTAATATCAATACTATTAATACAATCAAATTTTTCTAGGGTTTAGCAAGGCTATCGTTTACTGAGGGATTGGAATTGTTTCCTTTCTTACAGCCTGTGCAGAAAAAAACCCACCCCTCCCGATTTTGAACATGGTGTAGATGGTTACGATGGTCTGAGTCTTTGTCACCTTTTCAGCTGGTTTGCTTTAAAACCAACATATACTTCTATTGTAATTCATCAGTCTGCATTTTAGGGCACGCTATGGCATTTTTTGTCGAGCTTTCCCTTATTCTGTGCATGTAGCCAGCCACATAGGATGCCGCACTGATGGATACTGTGATACATTTTGCCACTGTTCTGATTGACTCTTGGTTTCCAGCGGCGCCTTCTGTTGTTCAGATCAAAGCAGTATTTTTGATACCATCATACTCCTCATGCACTACTTTCATAGTTGTTTTGAGATTCAAGAAGAGATGACACATTAAAAATAATCTATCTTCGGTGGACTGAGGTGATAATACAGTACAAATATATAAAATCTGAGACATTCCGTGTTTTCGCTTACACCATTACTGATCTATTCAAATTTCAGTTCACCATGACAGTCATTTTCGTAAGTGTTATGTAAAGAGTATATCAGAGTGACTTAAAGTGCACCCCCAAAACAAATGTTTCTTAGATTCCAATTTTAGAAAGTATATACTTTCTGTCACTTTGTCAGGGAATTTAGAAGTTTATTGGGCAGTCATTGGTAATATTTGACACGCCCTTAATTTCACACATACACCATGACGAAATATCGAAGTTTCTACCGCGACATGATACTTGAGCCTCATTTTGCATATCTGACGCCTTTGCAAAGAAAATATATCTACAACTAGTTCACAAGATCGATCTTATTCACCACTTGAAGCACACATTACATATGCAATTTCGACGTAAGATTTGAGGGATATTCTGTTTGAAGGGTGGAAAGAAACACGGGATATATAGGAGTCTGAAGCAGGTAAGGAGTATCGGGAAGCAGGAGGTTGACATGGTGTTAGGAATAACATTAGAGCTCAAGTGCTGGGAAAGGAGAAACACTTGCCAGATAGAAGGACTGAGAATAGTGCCGCTGATTAAGTGGCGGTTAAGCAGGGATAGCATTTATCACAGTATCTGTGGTGAAATACAAAAGGCTTCCAAAAATATACCAAGGCCAGCTTTTACCTGAACAATGTGTATTTCAACGTATATGGACATGTATGTGAGCTGTGAACAACCCGTCTAAAATTATTTTAGATGCAATGTAAGTGTTAGCGAGCAAAATCTCACCTTAAATTATAAACAAATGATCAGGGCATCTGTGAAGCAAAGGTTGTAGGTGCGCCGACCACAGGGATGCGCTGGTATGATAAGCTTTGTCCACAGATCACTTTCCAGATCTGCATGCGGCAGAAGGCCGCGTGCCACAGACCAATATATATTTTGTGTTTACATAACATGTAATTAAAATTTTTAAAAAATGTTTGAAGAATTTATTAAAATGAAGAATGATTTTGACAGTTAACGAGAAACTATTTTCCTTACTAGTATGTTAAACAAATCTTCAATTGGGACCTATGCGCCCGCTTGTACTATAATGCTGTTTTACATGTGCGTGCATCTATCTATCTATCTATCTATCTATCTATCTATCTATCTATCTATCTATCTATCTATCTATCTATCTATCTATCTATCTATCTATCTATCTATCTATCTATCTATCTATCTATCTATCTATCTATCTATCTATCTATCTATCTATCTATCTATCTATCTATCTATCTATCTATCTATCTATCTATCTATCTATCTATCTATCTATCTATCTATCTATCTATCTATCTATCTATCTATCTATCTATCTATCTATCTATCTATCTATCTATCTATCTATCTATCTATCTATCTATCTATCTATCTATCTATCTATCTATCTATCTATCTATCTATCCATTCTGCCAAGGTGTCTCAGCATTTGGGTCAGAGTCATTTTGCCACGTGGTAAAATGCTCTGCGGACAATAGTCCTTAACACGTCCAAAAGCTGATATAGCGAAACAAAAAACAGAATCCTACAAAAAGGGATCATCATCAGATAAATTATGAGATGCAGATCACAGTTTCTGTAATTATACATGCATGGTTATTTTGATTACTTATGTTTAATAGAACATGTTCATGAATGTGATACACATAAAAATAGAGAACTGGTTTTCATGGGTATACGGAAATCAATTTTTCCATGTTGTTGATTTGTTTTTTTACAAGAGCAAAGGTCAATATGATTAAGTCTGAAATAGTCAGGTTTTTTTTTATGAAATAAACAAATATGTGTAGGGTAGAATACACAATATTCATGCCAATCAGTTTACAAATCCTCTCCTTTAGTAAGATTTATCATCCAAACTAGATCCTGAATTATGTACATGATACTATTGGTAACACTGTTTGGCCGCGTTTTGCATTTTAGTCGGCAGCGACTGGCAGTGGTTGTGACTCAACCGATCACATATTTCTGCCATATAGGCCCATTTGGGACGGTATGCCGTGCTCATTACGGCATCTGGACTTAAAGAGTGCAGTGGTGAGTTCGGAAATGAGTCAGTTCAGGGTATAATTCGGGAAACGCCAAGCGGTAAGCATAATGAAGCCACCACGGCTTCATTCCGTGGCGCCACAAGCTGAAAGAAACGAAACTCGAAGCACACGTTTAATGTGTTTTTCCAGATTTAATCCAATTCATACCCTACTCATCATACTGTTGCATCTGTCTTGCAGAGGACCCAAAATTAAAACTCTCTGAAAACCATTTGAAAGATAGTCCTTTACCGAATGGACAACTTAGCATCCAAAACCAAATGTACTCAATAGGAGATACTTATACTAACAGGGATAACATGGATAATGTGCTGCCACCTTGGCTGCATCAACGAACTGGGAGGGAAGGAGGGTAAATTCACATAATAAGTAGGGCTAAATGAGCTTGTATGATAAAGTAACAACTTAAGAAATATTAAACCATAAGGACAATAATTCACATAGTTTCAAAACATACAAGGTACTGAACATATTTGGAAAGTTTCATAGCTTTGGTAGAAAAAGGTTTATTTGTGGAAGTTTAAGTGACATAACTAATACAAGTGCCCTCATCATGGCGGATACATAGTTCTGTTGCCCAGCAACTGAAGGAAGAAGAGCAAGTCTACACTAAACATAGTTAAATATGGATACCTCCTATTTAAACAAAAGGCCATCATGGTATACCTGATCAATAGCTTTAAAAACATCAAAGAAAATCATATGGGCTCCGTTACGCCGTTCAACACAATAGCAAATTTTGTAAATAACAGCTAGAAATTAGTTATCTGTTGAGTTGCCTTTTCGAAGCCAATAGTGTTATGGTGTAAGTAGATAATTTTCTGCAAAGAGTTCGTTAAACTTATTCAAGATCCTTTCCATTTTTATTACCTTGGAAATGTTGCATATATAGGCTAATGGTAAGACTTTGTTTCGCTCCATGCTTTAAATATAAGGTATAAAATATCTTTTAGTCTTCAAACAAATAAATAAATAAAAATAAATTCATAAATACTGTCCAGGTCTCTTTATAGAGACATGCACAGTACTTCTGAAAATTCTGTTAAACGGACCCTAAAATTGGAGGTCGATACTTTCGGATCTGGTTTTACCTTTCCAAATTTTCCAAAGTAAGCAGCCAGTTACGCTTACGATTTGCAAATGCTTTTGGATTTTGGTTGATATATGGTATTGACAATTATTAATTCATCAAGCACTTGCTTGAGACAATACGATAAGTGGCGCAATTAAAGATAAAATTTCTACACATAAAATTCTCCAATTTCTTTTTTGTTTTATCATAATATATAAATCATTGTAGGCAGGAGCACAACAAGCAAAACAAGATCCGTATTGATGCAGACAGCATAACTTTGGCATGTTTGGTCAGGCCTCTCGGGAACTGGGTTAGAAGATGTTGGGGTGGTGATGATAGCACCTCTCTGGCGGACTACTGCGTCTTGTCTGAATACCTCTTCAATATCACTGGTGGCTTCCAAAGACATGTTGACAGCCTAAAAAAAACAAACAAAAAAGTAGACTTACTGACACGATTCATCCATCAAGCCACTAATTACTATCAAAAAAAGTAACGAACTCTTATTAGTCAGAGTCATTCGAAAAGAAGTAAAAACACAAGACAGATGCAAAGTCTAGATTTCGACAAGAATGCTAACATGAAATAGGCAATAGTTATTCATGGTAAGGTTACGTTTTGTTATGAAGAGAGTATATATTCTATGGAAAAATAGTGATGTCGGTTTTCGTCAACAGGTGGAAGCATACAACGGTGCAAGGTATGCGAGATAAAATATATAATTTGTTTTAATAAATCAGTATGGCAGATGCTTGGACGATACGTTGCGTACAGAGCTTGAGATTCTTTTTGAAGACAACACCTACATTCCATGTTTCGAACTAATGCCTTGAAATGATCATAAGAACAGTGGCTAATTCCTATTTAGATAGATGGTTGTGGTCTCTACAGGATTCCCTAATACACAGTCACGATGTTTTTGATATTCTCATCAAGTAAATCCAGGAGTCTGGACAATATGGTGCTGAGTCACAACACCTAAAATTCAGGAGTGAAAGTCTTTTTCATTATTTCGCCCAAAGCTGGGTCGATCGTCTCACCCAACAGAACATTTTTTTCAAATCGATTTTCTCTCAACTGAGGTATAAAAACGTGTATCTAGCTCAATTTTTATTATTCATTGATTGATTTCTTCTTCATATTATCTTGGAGGATATTTCCCTGGCACAATTGCATTTTCGACTCTGGAATTTGGTCATTTAAAGTAAAATCAAGATGATGATGATAATAATAATGATAGTAGTAGCAGTAGTAATGTACCAACATATTCGGGGAGATGGAGTTAATCCATAACAGACGAAGTGTCTTAAGATTTTAGCCAAAATGATGAAACAGGAATACAAAGTGTAAGGTTCCGAGAAAAGTGTTATTTATCAATATTTCGAGTCACTTGATGCACTAAATATGAACACCATTACTATAGAATGCCTATATGTATATCACCTGCTATTTCGAGTCATGCAAACAAGCGTGTCAAGTTGATTTGCTACTATCAGGCAATTGGTCTTGCAGGGAACAACAGACAACCACTGAAGATGAGAAAAGCACGCTCGCATGTCCAATCAGACAAAATCAAAACAACCATCCAGACATTTGAAAAGGGTGATTGACAAAACGTGCACGTAAACAGACAGGATAACATCGGTTGAGAAGGAGAAAGGGAGGCAGACAAGCACTTTTATAAAGACAAACAAACCATTATGTCAACAATTTGCCCTATAATGACCGCCTAAAGGTTATTGGGTTAGCCAGCCTGAATATTTGGAGCGATGCAGTTAGACCATCTGCTGAGTGGATATCTCAACCAACAGCTTAATAAAATTGGAGAAGTTAATATAATCAGTGGTCAGTAAAACTGAACCTCACTGAATGTTTATTAAATTTGACCTATAACATATACTTTATAATTTCCCGTTAACAGTCTTTTTAAAATTGTTATAAAAATCACACCAAAAACCCCAGCTCTAAAATTATAATGATACTTTAGACACTTATTCAATATATATATATATCTTACATGTACCCATTTTCCCCAGCTATTCATATATTTTGTGTTCTTTCTTCGGCTGTGTATATTGGTATTGTCTTTATGTGTGTGTGTGTGTGTGTGTGTGTTGACATGGTATCATGTTTGTATTGTGGTGTAAGTCAATAAAGTTCAATTCAGTCACGTGTGCTGAGATAATAAAAACCTTTAGTTGGTTGGGGCCATGCCAGCATAGTCAGGTGTGGTGATCAGCGAGAATTTGGACAGCAAAATGATGTATCAAACATACCCCCGTTAATGCTCGTAAGTAACTTGAAGAACACAGACCTTCAAAAATGTGAATCAATATCAAACACAAATTTTAAAATCCAAGAATATGTTCTTTTCTACAGGTATTGACAAGCAGTCACGAGAGCCCGACAGGAACTAAACAGCACGTGCAATTACTTTCAATATCATGCTACTGCTCCTCTGGCGAACACACCCCATTGCATTATGGATAAAGCACGTACACATTCAATAAATGCTTTTTCTAAGTACATGAAGTTATATCTGATAATTTATTAACTCTTTCAGTGCCAATCATGACTTAAGTCGATCTAATTAAGTCAGACTAGTCTGAATTATCATAAGGATCCCAGATTAGTATTCCTCGTAAAAAGACCTTAGGTACTAAGAAAGTCTATAACCTCCATCATGAAGAGCTGGTATGCATGTACAACGTAAAAAGTCCTTCATGTGCTTCGATACCTCACATTATTTTTCACCCATAACTTTTTTTATCTAAAACCAGTCTAGTGGCCTCAGTGGCAACAGCGCATATTTATCATAGCCTTAACTGGGGTAACCTGGCTTATTCGTATAAACTGTTCTTGCTGATTGTAATGAAAGCATTGTTGAATAGATCACTGTGATATACTTCTCATACTTTAGCTGCATAGATATTGTCAAAGTAAATATCATTCTGAGCTCTGACGGTTTGACTCAGACGCTTACATCTCTACCCCACATGTTGCCATACTTTCAATACATATTTATGCATTTTTATTTCTGTTTATTATACGAAAAATAAAATGGAAATAGACATGCTAAAGGAGGTACTAAGAATTATGAAATGGAAATGGCTTGGCTATACTAAATTTAGCAGATGAGTGGAGTTAAATTTTTTGATCGGGGACATAAAGGCCAGATTGTTTCGAAAGGCTAAATATGGTTTTAGTCGACTGGACAAAGGCTTCTTGAATTGAACCCTTTTGTGACTTTGGCCAATTCATGTATATAAAATATCTTTTGTACAGAGTAGAAAAGGAGAAGAAGAAGAAGGAAAAAATGATATTTACTTGCAAAATTGTGAAAAGATAGCATTTTCTCTGTATGTTAGGGGGCTCAATCAATATTTCGCAGAAAATCATGGACTCTTTTCTTCGATAAATTATGCACTAAGTCAATAGATCTCGTCGGCGTGTTTTGGATATATTGCACACCTTTTGTATTTGTGTCTTTTTGCCCAGAACCACTTCCTAGTAGTCAATATCCTATTCCGCAGTTCGAACTCTTTACTCTCCATAAGCTAACCTGTCCCTGTCTAACCTGTATATATATGGAATTTGTATTTAAAAAGCCAGCCCTATAAATTACGGCCGTGTTGATAAAAGCAAACATAGTTAAAATTCAAACTGTATGTGGGAAATATTCACCCTTTAGAGCTAAGATTGCTAGTTTGTATATTTTGCAAAAAAGTTTGTGTGAGATCTGACATCTACTTTACTGTGTTTTACTCGAGATTGTTGTATCCGTCAAAATTAAGTGGGGTGGGGTGGGGTGGGGTAGGGGATTCCAGCAGGCAAAATACACGTAAGTGGAGTAGTAAGCCCAACAAGCTTTGAACGTCAACCACAGAGCTGGTACATCTAGCTCCATGCTCCACCCAAGGCCTTTGCTTATATTATAATATGTATATTGCAAAGAAGGAGACGGGCACCGTGTCCGTCGGTACCAATTAGGGTAACGGGGTATACATAATGTTACCCTGGTACAAGGTACTGGAGACAGGCTGTTACGAGGTAGCGACCATAAAGGGGCTTCCACTATGCCAGTACGTTAAATAAAAATGACAGAACACCAGTAGGGACACCACTTTGCCCTCTCTCATGAGACGAGCAAAGCTCTGTCGAACGCAGAAGATGGGAATATTGTTGACTCGGACCAGATAAAATGTGTTGCAGGCTACGCTGAAGAATAACAACGAGAAGAAGAGTAAAATAGGGTGCCAGTAGATCCCCTCAATTCCTTTACTGTCAAATTTTGACTGCGTCCACTGCTTTTCAGGGACCGCTTTGGGCACAATGCTCGAAAATGCATCTAGGAAAACTGTTGACCTAGGCCATTCTTATGGCCTGTTCTCTTTTACGGTAACTGTAGGCATGCTGGTGCTTCAGTGAAATGATGGTGCAGGGATAGGAATCGGGTATCGTTATCAATTCAGATCACATTGAGTCTTGCCGGAATTGGCAATAAAAGAATTAAACATATCACCAGTTCTATGTGTCTACACAGGTCTTCTATCTGCATCAGCCAATAAACACACACCTTCCAGGTTAGATGTGCTACAGGAATACGATCACCAATCATTTGTTCCTCTTATACTTTATGAGGGAAGGGTACGTGCTTTCATGACGTCATCAGGATCCTGCCAACATGAACAGTAGCTGCCTACAGCCTGTTTACTCCGAGTTGATAAGAGCATGAATGTGGAAATAGTTCTAGCCTCTGGTACAGAGGCTCAGAAGTAGTACCTGACTACGACGAATCACATATGGCTCATTTGTACGTACCCATTACTAAGTCCCACAGTCACATGCAAAATATTCGAATAATTCTCATGGATGATTCATATAGTAACCATTGTATCCAACACTTATTATGTGCAGCTATTCTCCTTGAAGGAACAATTCAATACATTTCCTAAATTTCTATCCTTATGGGGGCTGCTTGAGCAGTGAGATCATACTTTTCAAATGTATGTGAGCTTGAAGCTACAAAATGTAGGATGTTTATAGTTGTGCTTGTGTAATGTTAATTTATTCCTGTTTAAAATTTGCCCCAAAGTAGCAGGTGTGCAGATGTGTGCACAGTTGTGTACTTTTCAGTGGACCATGCACAGGAGGAAATTTTGTGGGGATATTGTCCAGAGAAAGTAGAAGTAAATTCCATTTAACCATTTAAAATCCCTATATTTCTCTGCAAATTTACTCAAAATGGCACACAACACTCGATCATCAGTGGCAAATGATGCAAACCTGATGAACGCAAGTTTTATTAAAGAGAGTATCTGGGACTATATTTGGTCACTGGAGGTACCCCTTTCGGCAGTGGTACTCAGTTTCAGTTAGAAAAGTAAAAAAAACACATCTGCCTTGTGACTACATAATTATTCAATCGCTTTGCTAACGCAGAGTATATAGACTGTTCTGCTAAAGCACAGGCAACCAGATTCACATGTATGGGTAAAATTTGCCTTATCCAAGTCTCACAGTTGGGGCCACCAAGTACAGATTATGGAGCACCCAAATAACAGAAAATAGTTGCACCAACGGATCCACCAAGCGAAAGTAATGAAGAGGCCACCCTGACAAACAACTAGGCCATCACATGGTAAAGATGGCAGGTCACCTGAACATTCTAACGGAATAATTAATGTCTTATAAGGAACAGGTGAAAAGCATGGAACGCTTCATGCACCCACAATAGCACAAACACTTTAGTCAGGGTCTTGAACCCACAGTTCACATAGACAGGCTGTTGGACCATATACTGCCATTGTTCACGTGCGTATATCTATTAGTGGACTATCTACGTGTACAATGGATGGGACTATGGTGTACAGCTCACCTGCAGTGCAGGTCATATGTCATACTGCTCATTCGGGAAAATACAAAAACAAAAAAAAAAAACCATCGGTGAGAACTCATTTTGGTGGGTGTATGTTACCCAAAGAAATTCACAGTGGTTTCTAGATCTGACGAAGCTGAGTGCACAAAACACATTGTATTTGGGACTTCTAGTGTCCACTTGGTTGGTCAAGGACTACCTGCTTTCATAGAAATCCAGAGGTGCTAAAACTGTGTGCCTGTGGGCTTTTGCACATGTTTGTGCAGGGATTTGGGGTCCAGAATTGGCAGTGCATCGAATAATTTTGAACACAGTTCAGCAATCTTGCTTAAAATGTCCAAATTGCACCACAGAACTATAAATAAGAGGTGCAAAAAGAAGAAGCTCTATCCAATTTTAGCTGTAGTTGTGACCATATTTATTTTAACTGGATTACATAGTAGCATACGACACGTTGCTTGTGCGTAGGTTCTCCACAATATCTGTACAAAACACACAACAATACGGTCAGCTGAAAAAAATCACCAATGGAGTGAAATTATAATGGTAAAAGTGTTACCTCCAAAAGGATTCATGCATGATGAAAATCTTCTCGACTGAGATATAGAAGTCAATGATTTTAATTTTATTACAATTTTCACATAAATGTATGGATTCTACAATACAATTTTAAGAGAACTCTCCAAACTAAGGTGAAATCATAGGCCTGGGTTTACGCAAGGTGCTACTGTGAGTGAGTCCCTAACCTTAAAGCTGCGGTCTGGGGCCTGTATATAAATAACAATGAAAAAATTAGGTTCAGAGTCCTCGTATAAATGACCACAATGGCAAGTACCTGACGGGACGACATTTTTCCTCAAATAAATGGGCATTAAAGCTAGATCGATCCAAAAGAGGTTAAGTGTGGGGAAAGTTGAGCTTGTATGACGCTTTGATAAAACAGTCTTCATCTCAAGGTTGAATTCAGACAACGCCTTGGAACTGCACACATGCCAGAAGGAGTAAGAGCCATACCTTGTATCTCAATATAATTTACACTGTGGTCTGTGAATCTCAAGAGAGTGCAGTACCTTCAAACAGATTAAGTTTACCTGCAGACGGGCAGACAGACAGACTGACAGGGGGTTAAGGCGTTGCAATGCCTTGCATTAACTATTCGTTGGCGAGGGGAGGGGGCAGTGAAGATAGGTCAGTGTAAGTGTGTGTGCGTGGGTGTGTGTGGAGGGGGGCATGTCAAGCAATCCCCTAAAAGAGTCCTGCCACCAGGCCCCAGTTGCGTGATGAGGTTTTACGCCACTCTCCTCGCGTGCAAGCCAATGTACAGCTAGAGGCTGTTGGTTTATCTGATCTGGTAGCATATATGGTGTTTTCTTGCTTCGAATTTATATATATATATATATATATATATATATATATATATATATATATATATATATATATATATATATATATATATATATAGCCTACAGTGATCCAGAGTTGAGGATAAGACAGAGAGTGTATGAAATTTCTTTCATTTAATGGGAATGTTAAGCCCGTCTGACCTCTGCGCCAGCTAACACTTTTCTGAGCAGAGATGTGGGGTGAGGACCGATTGATCAGTATACGCAGTAGCTCCAGTGATCTCCCCAGGCTTCCTGGTCCATCACTGATGACAACACCGCATTTGCGCCGAACATGAACCAAGCTTAATCGGACAAATGTCAGTTAGAATCTGTTCTAACCGGAGAATTCAGTTGCGGAATACTCCACACCAATATAGGATACAGAATTGATGTTGTTGTCAAAAGCCTTTTTTTCTGATGTGCTTGATAGAAAAATAATATCGATCTCCAATAGATTCAAGTGACGATAATGAAGCATAGGATGTCCGCTATTTCGCAGAATATGAAAATAATGGTAACATCTCAGGTGATGACTATAGTGTGCTCATTAAATATGATAAAGGTGTGAAAGATTTTGATATGACACGAAGTATCAAGTCACTAGTGTGCTTCCGAAACAGGCCAACGTAAACACTGTATTTCCAACATGCTGAAGTTGCACATATATTGAAAACAGCACCCACCACATTTGATAATTGCAGTTCAGCAGAGACAGAGAGCAAAATGTGTATAGACTACAATGGTATGATGTCAAAATGTGTATAGACTACAATGGTATGATGTCAATGCATGTTGTAAGGTTCAATGTAACAAATGAGCTAGAAATTAATAACACGTGGGTCGCAATTTATATGTGAAAGTCAATGATGTGCATATAAAACCTGAATTTTATTTAGACAAACCAAACAAGATAACTGTATGCATTCAGAAAATAAGTCCAAATAATCAATTTTCCGCACACATCGAAGATATGAGCAGTATAATGTTCGGTTATAGTTAAGCAAAAATGTTCTCTTACGATTGCCGTTTCGCGGCTGGGAAGTTTGGGAATATCATGCATACGATTGCACCGCTCTTTCAAAATCCACACAACACTGCCTTGCATGTGTAATCGTCATCATCATCATCATTAGATTCATAACTAACAAATCTAGTTTCTAAATTAGGGAAATGTATAGGTTTAAAATGTCTGTTTTCTCTACCCCTAAATTGGTAAATTTGAACACCGTTTTATATAATTGTGTTTTCAGCCTCGAAATCAAATGTCGTGACTCCCTGCTTTCCCAAACACGCTCATAACATTTACTCAGTAATGAGTAAAAACATAATGCCAGTGGCAGTGGATCCCGAAGTAATGCTTGGAGGGTTCCCATGTCTACAAATCTCCGCACATTTCAGTGGATATATCATTTCGCTTGAAAACAATGGAATCTTTGATTATCATGAAGCTGTGACAAGTTCTTATATCCATGCTTCGTCATCCTAATAAGCAAATACAGCATTTAATCGGGGTGAGCAACTGTGCGACCTTTTTTATAGAGTAAAGCCAAATTAGAACAGACGGCAAGAAACCTCAGCATGGTGACATATTTTACAGCAAAAGTACGACATTAACTTCAGGTATACCAATTTTATTATGAAACAACGCGGGAAACTCGACTCCGTAAAGCCTAATGCTTATAGGAATGATCCATGGCACCCCTGATTGGAGAAAGGCATCAAGATCATCCTAAGTATGTCGAAGGAACCATTCGCTTATTTGTATATCTGCATGCAAAACGTACCTGAACATCATTTGTGACAAAACAGTCGAAGCGACAGACACTGTTGATGGATTCGTTGGTTACATTGCCACAAGCACTGGCACAGCTAGATACTCTTCTTCTGTATTCATGTGCAGAATCGTCCATCCATCGGGCTGCAATGGACATATATAAAGCTTTATGAATTATGGCGATTAATTTTTTTTCTGATATCATTTAATGGCTAAGGCCAAAGTATTATAGTAAAGTCACGGATCCGACTTGGGTTTTTTTTTTTTTCATTTTGAGATGTCTACTTTATACCATTTGTGCTGTCAAATTTGGATCTCGGTTATGCCGATTTGACATTCTGGTGTTGACGCATTTTGTCATACATTGCTCACAAGCCTGTGTCAACCAGAATGCCCAACCGTCACACCGCAATACAAATGAATTTCTTTATTATATTGGCACCATGAAAAATATATTCACCATCAGCAGTAGGTCACTTTTGGAGCTCCATCTGAATAAATCGATGTTTAAAAGTAATACTCAGTTACTCCCTTTGCTTAGATACACTGCTATCCGCGGTTTCAATGAGGACCAAGAACCTAACATGGCAAGAGACGTAATGTACCATTGTCGCCAAAGCATGAATCCCATTGACGATAAAGGTGAATGTGAGTATGGTTGACCTAAATACACTCTGGATTCATTACAGATAGAAGAAAGGTGACATATTTATCCCAAATTCTATTCTTAAACCCATTCAAGATATATATACATATATATATGTGTGTGTGTGTGTGTGTGTGTGTATGTGTGTGTGTGTGTGTGTGTGTCTGTGTCTGTGTTTGTGTTACTTAATGCAATATAACATATTGTATTTGCCATCAAGAAGGCACAGCGAAGAATAACGGTACATACATCTGTCAATAATGTATTTTGGTGGACATCCATCAGCCAACAAGCCATAAGACTCATCCACCAGCTTTTCTGCCACTCGCAAAGTAAAGAAGTAATTGTCTCTCCACCTACGGACCACTAAGACTGCTGCCGCGAGGTCGTGGGTGATCAGTCTGTGGCCGTGACTGGACACGATACTGATCGTATCACTTCCTGTACAATAAAGAGGCACAGGTTTTAATCCAGGATGTAGAGATCTCAAACACATTAATCTCCTGTAAAATTTCCATATCATCAGTAGCCCAATCCGTTCCAACCAAGTTCTAGACTCTGCATGCACGTCTATACGGCATTACGGCATTTTATTTTGTTTTATAAACTCTAATTCAACAAGTGACTTCAAGTTTCATTGTGTTCATCCTTTCCAATAGGTATTAATGTTACACTGCTTGTGCAAAGCAAAAGGTTTGATACGTTAATCGAACTGTAATGACAGATAAGCCCCACATTTTTAATGAATGAATGAATGAATGAATGAATGAATGAATGAATGAACTTTATCTCGCTATACCTCAGACAATTGAGGCATTCTGCCGAACAACAGGAATACATAGCAATAAATACAAAGATACAAACAACGACAAATTATACATATACAATAACAACAACAACAACACACACACACACACACACACACACACACACACACACACACACACACACACACACACACACACAAAGTAACATACAAACATACAAGGTGTAATGGTGACTGGTGTTTCTCAATTATACAGGTTGTACAAATTACAGCTGGCATTCAATTTCTATTGAAGCAGTCAAAAAGATTCCAGAATGTAAATTACTTCAATATCATGACATTTTATCAGAAATAGAAATTTCTCATTGTCGTCAGACTTTTTTCAAATTTGTGAATATTTCATCACCCACATCTATCATTTCAATTTTTTACGTGGACTAGAAACTTTGGTACATTCAACGAGGTAATGAAATTCATTTCAAATAGAAGAGCATGTATCACAAAGTCGTTGATCAGGTGGTGTTTTTTATCGGTCGCTTGTGTCTGCCATTTTCAATGGGGGAGATTATGCGCACTGATTCTCAGCCGTGTAAGACTTTTCTTCACTGTAACATTTTTAATTAGATAGGAATATTTTTTTCCCTTTCGAAATTTTCTTTAAATTTAGCGTACGTTCTCAATTTTTTATCCGGTTGTAATTGCATTTTGAATTCACTTTCCCATTAAGAATATTTCTTTGACCAGTTTATTTATCATTTTTGTCGGGTAATGCTCAAAATTAACCCCGTATTTATCCCAGATATCTTTACACCCAATAAGATCCAAAGTGTCTCTTACAGTTGTTAACCATTGAGATTTTCCTGTTATCATTAATTCTTGGTTACATTTGAAGGCATCATGCAAAAGTGATTCAGAATCTAAATTTATAATACGATGCCAGATTTTACATGCACGACAGAGGATCACCAAGGAGGAAGGATATTGGCCTGTTTCACTTAGTAATGCTATGTTGCAGGCTTTTCTATTGACTCCCAAGGAATATCTCTCTCTCAAAAAAAAAAAAAAGAAAAGAAAAAAAAAGCAATTTAGTTTGTTGGATAGTATACGCTCCCCAACCTTCACTACCACAGAGAAAAATGTATGCAATCGTTTTTCAAATATCTAATCATTTTGAACGCTGCATACCAGTACACCACTTGTTCTACTGCAATATTACGATCAAACAAAACTAAAACTTTACACATGCATACCAGATGTTGCTTGTGGATTTCCATCATGAAAGGTTTGAGGTAGATTTCCACCACCAGCAACATATTTTGCTAGGTACGATTTTCCCAAGGCACTGTTGAATCGAATTTCGATCTGTAAAAATATAGTGGAAGGACGAATCTGCATAATATACACATGCTCCTGATTTCACGGCATCATGAGACACTGAGGAAATGATCAGAATCGGCTGATTTAAGATTTGAAGTGCAGTCCCAACACGAAAAAAATATTAGTGTCTTTGATCCATAGAAGCAAATACACTTATTACCAATCCAAGAAGACCGTTGGCGTCGTACGGTCAGCTAAGGTAGCTAGCCTTGACAGGTTTCTTACTATGTACAATGTGTTAGGTGTGCATAATGTATTTAGTAACAGGCGATTATAAAAGCACATCTGGGTTTCCATTTTCAGTGTCGACATTGTAAACTTTTGGATATACCTATATGTAATAATCTTGAACTGGGCCTCAAATTCAACTCCTCACAAATAATGGTGCGAGTTGTAGCTTTTATGTACACCACAAATGGCGTTTGGATTATACAAGAACTTCCTCAACCCTAGTTATCATCTCAGAATCTAATGACTCTAATAGAGATCTTACAAAATCTCGACAAGTCAGTCGACCGACTACTGCAGTGTCGCATTTGAGGGAGCCACAATTATTTCGAGAGAATGAAATGACATAATGCTGACCCAATATCGCCGGTGTATTTGGGCTTTGTGGGTCTGATCTGGTGTTACCTTACACCTTTTTCACAAAGTGAACACTGACACGAGAGTTTTTCTCCCATTTTGTTTATTTCGGGAAACAAATCAATAAGGTGGTACAGATTTGGAAGAACACATTGAAGGACCGCATTGTTTAATAGTCCTAATCTTCCTCACTGGAAGAAAACATGCGATCCATTTTTTTAACCATTTTGCTCAGTAGAGTGTTCATGAGTTTTTCATTTTTGTGTGGAGGGATCGCTTGCGCTTACGGGAAGGACGAGGTGGTGTTTGGTCACCATCGCCGTCTCCTGCTCCTTCATCGTCCGGCCTGGGGCTGGGACTTTCACGGTCTGTCTCCCCGTCTCTCTCACTGGCAGTGTCATTGCATCCCGCAGCTGCACTACATGTTCATAGACATCGCAGGGCGGATGTTGCAAGGATCGTCGAGTTGTGCGTTGGACTTGCGCAGCAGAGGCTCGACATCTTTCACAATAGTTAATCTTTTAATGGTATAGTTAGACATTATTTATTTAAAGGCAATATATATATATTTTTTTGGCTGAATACAATTTTGCATAAACATTCGACGAGGCACTGTCGTCAGTGTTGAAAAAAATATGGATGTCGCATTACCGATTTATCCCACCGATATAAGTGTCATCTCGAGTGCCTCGTCATATTTTTGTTCAAGTTCGTTGATTTCATTAGACAATAAAGGGAAATGGCATCCTTTTTTGACATGTATACATTACGATTTTTTTTTCGTGACAAACGAAGTGAATATCTTCACCGGTAATACAAATATCCTAATCATGCAGTTGTGTTGATTTATTTTCATAGAACATCTAATCATGTCGGATCACACATTTGATATGAGTTTTTTCTACTGTTATCTACCTTTGGACAGGGATTTACAAACTATACTGTCAGAAAATAAAAAGTAAACACTGGCATTTGCTTAACATGGTATTTCTGTTTACCTTTTATTTTCTGACAGTATATGTAAGTCCCTGCTTTGAATAACTGACCACGTACACTGTTGCCATAAAAGACCACACGGATCATGTACAACGGCGACTTTCGAGGTCGGGTAACCTGACTGACTTCAGTCGTCGACTGGCTATGGCTGGTCGTTATCTCCCTGTGGTCAATCAGGCTACGGGACCTCGGCAGTCGACGCTGTTGACGCTGTTCATGATCCATGATGACTTTTATGACTACGGTGCACATGGTCAGTTGTTCAAAATCTGTCAAGATTGCCGGCCTGTGTCGGTGGTTTTGTTTTAGGAAAACCTTATTATCTTTATGAACATTTCATTTTCATAGGTCCGGGGTTTAGGCTAGCTTAATTTCTGTCTCCCATCAGGGGCGTATCCAGGATTTGAGTTAGGGGGTTTTCCAAATTTGATGGTATAAGAACTGCGAGCGGCCGAAGGCCGCGAAGCTGTGCTAGGGGGGTCCGGGGGCATGCCCCCCCGGAAAATTTTGAAATTGTACACCTTAAGTGGTGCATTCTGAGGCCTAAAAATGCTCCTATTTATCATTTTTGGCAACCAATAATAAAAAAAAATTCAAGGCTATTTTGAACAAAAATACAAGGAATTTTCAATATTTCTAGTTTGTGATAAATGTCGTGTAGGCCCTATATTTTGTACTGTTAAGAACATGCACGAAAAAATGCAACATTAAGAATTCAATGAGCACCTGTCTTAATAATTAATTACTAATCAAATGGAATAATAATATGTATTCATTGCAACTTGAAGTAGCAACACGTTAATCACTTATGATAAGATGTGATGAGAGATGGTTGACGTATCTGCAATAGTTTATTGCAACAAAAAAAAAATACAACAACAGGTCATTCTGATCTTTATTGAGAGGTACCTTGACGGTCTGGTTAATATAACCTGTCAGTTCCAAAATTGAAATAGATCAATGGCTTGCCTTGGTGTACTTTGCATGTATAATTCAAGCAAAATACCTTAGGATTTCCAAGGAAAGCTGTTGACTGAGGCCATGGTTTCTGAAACTAAAATTAAAAAAGTCATTTGATCAAGGCAATTTATGCAAACTTGAAAGAATGCAATAAATACTGTATACCGCTAGATGTCGCACATTGCATATAGCTTAGGCCTTACGCATAGCCTACTTATTTTTAATTTAAGCTTAGTTGGTTGTCTCTTATTTTCTTATCATGATAGCCTAGGCTTGACTGAAGAGGGTAAATGGAGGAATATATAATGCCTGACGTTTAAAAATAATAATGGGGAACAAACGTTAAGTATGGACGAAAAGTGGTCACATCATGATAACAAGTTAGGCCTGTCATTTTGACTTCTCAAGTTTTGTAACGTGTTCAGTCATGATGAATGTTGTTAGGCAGCAGTGATCTGATAGCAGAATTTGTTTATTAAATGTTATGATTATGTGATTGTCAAATATTACCAGACTGTCAACAATACTTTACCTGTTGAAGTTCTTGTAAAATGATTGAGCAGAGATGTCTGCTTCATTGCCTTCAATTTTTTCTCTGCTGGCGCCTCCATGACAGCAGGCCTAGCGTTGCCTGCAGAAGGCGACCCTTACGGATAGGCCTCATGAATTATTACTTTGGTCAATCTCGTCCTGTAGAGGCGGAGTCTGCGAGCAAATTTGTCCGCGGTATCAGGGAAGGGGTATTGGATATAGGCCTATGCGTGAACAAAATTAAAGTAACTTTATAGGCTGTGTGTAGTCTAACGTTAAGGTTATATTCACATTTGAGGCCAAATGAAAGTGAACAGTGGTTTGTGGTAACGCTAGGTTGGAAATAATTGCTAATTTCTCGCAATTTGTGACAAATCAGCCCGTGAGAAGGAAACCCTTGTTTGGTGAGGCGGGGGGGGGGGGGGGGGGGGTTTCCGGGCAACCAGGAAACCCCCCCTGGATACGCTAGTGCCCATACCCGATTGAAAGTCGTCTGTGCAAGGACGTCGTTGTGCTTGTGCGACCCGTCATGTTCTGCATCACTCGCCATACGGCATGTTTTCTTGTCATGAAATCGTACGGGAATTATCACTTCATATGAAACAAATAGATAGTGTCTTATATACCATTTATGCCCAAATACATCCATAACCTAACACATTTGATATCTATGTATTTTCATGGCACATGTTCATATGTACTAACAGTACAACTAACAAATTCTCCCTTCATTTGCATAAAAGTTCTACCTATATTGATCGATCGACTGACTTGTCGAGATTTTGTAAGATCTCTAATGGAAATCTGCTTTTTTGAATTTCATACAGTGCATGCACAAGGGCATACATAATGTAAGTATTGATAATTAATTTCTCGTGTAATGTTTTTTCCATAGCTTGAGACAACTTAATCTTGTAACAACTTAGACACTCATTTCTTACTCTTTTTTTCCTCCACTGTCAATTATCGCATATGATATTCTGCTCATGGTATTGTGTGCACTCGAGAGTAAATGGCCTCATATAATTCGATGGCTATTGCCTTATCCCCGTTAATTGAATGAATAAAGTTTATTATTACCGCTCTCCTCCCACACTATTTTCAACTCTAGTCTTTACAGAAATCCAATATATTTGACAACACACTTACTCTCTTCAAAAATGTTGCTGGCATTGCAGATCCTGGGCTACGGGCGAACGCATTTACCCCATAGATATGGAAAAACCGATTACTTAAGTAAACTTGATGCCCTGGCGCAGAACACGTGACGAGGTGCCGCTTACGACAACGCTTCAGATGCGGATCTCCGTAAACTCCACAGGTACAGCGCACTGCACTCCTGAGATCCTGTAAAACGTAGCGATTTTTACCATAAGCTAATATTTTGGCAGCTGCTACCTAAAGCGTGGTTACAGAATTAAATAAAATAACTACCCTGTGGCATATTATAAAAAATTCCCACGATTGCAGATTGGTGCTTTAGAACGACCGTCGCTTCATTTGACTTGTTTAATTTCCATTACCGATGCATTTAGTCCACTACAAATAAAAAATCTTTTAAAAAAATCACAATTTATAGTAATTTGACAAGAAGAAGTTGAACGTCAAGATATACACATTCGAATAAACAAATTGATACAGTTATCCATCTAAAGTAGTAAAATACAATTAGCAGACGACACTTAGATGTTAGCGGGAAAAAAGCGTCATTAGGGTGGAATGAGTTAAGAGATAACTCAAGAGCAACCACTTTTACGTGTAAATGTACTGAAAGTACTTTGGATATCAATTGACCAAACATATTTATAGTTTCTCGCAAATTATACGGTGTGGTGTGTCAGTATCAACGTGAAATTTGAGTGGTGAAGATTAACTTGAGTACCTTATTCAGGATAAATAGGAGATCTGTTTCTCATAAATTTCTTACTTTTGTTCTTGAGTATGTAAAATGCAACAACTTTATGGACCTATGCGCCATACCAGGTGTGTAAATGGCTGTACATTCAGACGGCTGGTGTTGAAGATGGGAGGGAGCTGAAGACGCGCCACCTGGAACCACGCTGCTTGAGAAACACTGTTGCACGACGAGGCGGCTGTCACTTCGCGCATGCACCTCAGCGACGATGCTGCTTTCCTGGGTGTCGGCACAGAAGAGGCAAATACAAATTTAGGCCACAGTAACTTTACGATACGATACAGGAAAGCTGTAACATTTTCGTTCTTTTAGAACTTCTGCAGAAAAAAAAAACCCGGACACCCAGCGGTTAAGGTACAATGCCGAGCAATTCAACATAAAGAGGTTATTTAGATCAATGTAAATAGTTTTTGGCATTATACTTTGCTAAATACCGCAGTTTATCGTATTTTCATCAAATTTCAGACTTTTATTGGCTGAGGACTGCAGAATGCACAATGAATTCCACGCTTTCATGTTAGGCAAGCCTCAGAATTGCCTTTGAATACACATGAATTGGACAATGATTCGATCCCGCAGTCCTTTGCGCATTTGCTTCCGGCAACAGCATGGAGTGTACCGGATAAATATCTGATTATTGTTGTTGTCTTTTTGACCAAAACTAGACTAAAATCGTTATTTGATACTGCAGTGAATATGCAACCCTCAAAAAAGCTCTATTCCACTTGGCTGGTGCCTCGTGGAATACAGTTTTAATCATGTGGGATATTCAGTGTGGTCCGCTCTAAACCATTGAATAACTAATGGTAACTGATTACAATGCTTGTTTATATTGCAATAGACTAAAGGCACATCACATCACATTCAGCGATCCTGTTACACCCCCGCCCGAGTCAATTTTCATGATTATTAACATATTATAAGAATAAGATGAATCACCGCTGATATTTTGTAAGGTTTGGTACATTTAAGACACTAAAGCACACTCAGGGCCAATATACCACAGGGATGATCTCATATTTGAACAAATTGTACAGGAAAGAGACGAAGGCTAGCGACACCAACAATGTCCTTCTGTGTGAGGACTTCCTGCGACAGTGAGTCCCGGTTAACATGACATCCTTCTTCGGATCCAAAATAAAAAAAAATAGGTGATTTGTAAACAAGCAAGCAAACAAACAACTACAATTATGATGGACAAATGATAACATCAATAAATCAAGTACTAAAGCGTATCTCCCGTGGGAGCGCATACTAATTACCTAAGATATTTCAACACCTACTCTATTTTCATTGAGAATTTTGTCAAACTGATGGAAAACAAGTTTATCATTAATTATATACTGATACAAGGAAGCCGGTCTTAACCACGTAAAGACGGCGCTGGATCTGTCATGAAATCTGCATAAATCTTGAAAAACCTGTAAATTGTTGTAAGTATTCATTTCTCAGTCAACTGTTGGGGCATCAGGTTAATTTGTAATCCGCGTGTGGTGTAAATACGGAATTCAAATATTGAATTAAATATTGGAATTATCATTAAACCTATAAAAACTACTGATTTTAGTGGCCCGAAATTAATCAGCTCTATCTTCACCAATATTAATGGTACACATGCACGTTGAATAGATGTTTATCCACGGATTTTTTCACAATATTCCAACATCAGTGGAGAAATTCTCCCGCCCATGTAAACATTCATGTTTCTATTTCCAGAGTACGCTGATACTCGTTGCACTGCTATGTAATTCCCATCTGCATGGGATTTACTCGGGGCTGTGTGTGGCATGAAGAATTCAATATACCGTCCGGATCTAGTTAGGCCTAATCTTGCAAATGTTACTGCATTACTCACATAAATTGATTCTCCCGCACTGCAGTCATTAGGGCTGCTGACTGCGCGCGCATGCGGGCCGCAGGGACCTACTGCAGGTTAATGATGCATGTACCACATTTTGTATCCCAGCTGGGCATTACTATCTTGTTACCGGAAATAAATTCACAGCCAAAATTATTCTCTCCAGGTGTACACCACATTTATATACGATCCAAATTTAAAGTAAAGAATAGTATAAGGATTGAGCTTTCAGTGCAAGGTGTGAGGATCCCTGCTGAGGTCAACAATAAGGAAAATTACACATTTGGATTGGTAGCGTGCATTGTTGTACCGCGCCAGAAATTGACAAGTTTATAGCGATGCTCTAACAAGCGCGGGATACAAACATATAAACGTACATACATACCCGGGTATAGGTATATATATATATATGTATGTATGTATGTATGTATGTATGTATGTATGTATGTGTGTGTGTGTGTGTGTGTGTATGTATGTATGTATGTATGTATGCAGGTTATCCATAGAATCTCCGACTTTGTATTTTACTACTGTTGATTTGAAAAAAGGTGATGACAAATATATCACTTTATCTTTAAGTGGGGTTTCTACCTCATTAAAATATATTCCACAAAGGCAAAAGAATTCTTTACTGAATAAGCGTTTGTCTGTTTTTTTTTTTTTTTTCACGAGAACTGAGGTATTCAATCCATATTCTTCCTTTGAATGATCAAGGGTTGAAGTTGAAACCAAGAGAGTAATAGTGCATGGGATGTGACGTTTTCTTTAAAATGAAGCGATAATTTCAAGACAGGGTCAAAACAAAGAGTTATGTCTCCCCGTGCAACGGGGGGGGGGGGACATATTGTTTTTGTGTCCGTTCTTCTTGTTTTTCTTCTTCTTCTTGCACACATTTTTGCGTGCGTTGCGAGCCTTAAGCTCAAGAAAGATTTGACTTAAGAAGTTGAAATTTGTTGTGAAGATGTTCCTATATAAAACCTTGCTTGGGATTGTAGATGGGTGACCTTGACCCTTTTCAAGGTCACATGGTCACTTTTTCCAAATCATTGCAGACACACTAGTGAAAGATTTGACTTAGATTGAAATTTTGTGTGATTAAGTTTCTATGAAAGACTTGTAAGACTTTGCTTGTGACTACAGATGTTTGACCTTGGCCTATTTTTAAGGTCACATGGGCATTTCATCTGAAATCCATTCAGACATGATAACTCCACAAGGATTTGATTTTGGAGGCGGAAATTCTGCATGATTATGTACCATAATACGAACTAGGTTGGGAGTATAGATGGGTGACCTTGACCTATTTTCAAGGTCACAAGCAATTCCTTGAAGCTGCAGAAGTGATAAGTCAAGAATCTCTTTTTAAAAGGTGGCACCGTCAAATTGTGTTATTATTTATCTGTAGGTGTGTGACCTTGGCCTATTCTTCAAGCTCACATAGGCATTTCCTTGAAAATAGTCCAAGATATGATGTCAGAAGAATATGACTTAAGAGGTTGAAGTTTTCTATGATTACGTACCAATATACACATATCTGTAGATCATTGGAATCGGTACGCTTGTTTATAAAAATAAGGGTGACAATAGTCAGGGCGCACGGGGAGACATTTGATTTTCTGTCGGAAAATCAGCGTGTTCTAGTTCTAATCTAAGTTTAGCTGTAACTTATGATTTAAAAGGCAAACTGGCTCCAACTGAAAATTTCTATGAAGCGATAATGTATTGGTTCATCTTTTGGTAAATGACATGCAAACAACAAAAAAATTACGCAAGTTGCAGATCGATGTTTCATTGTTTAGGTTTTGATACACATGTAGACATTTCCGTAGAGGCCACAAAAATGCTGATTTAAACCGAAAAAAAATGCGTGACTCCTTACAAATCAAATTAGGCAGATATTTAGTTCCTAAACCACCGGTTGATATCCCTTATTGTACATGACGTCATGCCTGTAATATAAGTAGCTGTGTTGAGAATAAAATGCAGTTCACGTGTTGAGAATAAAATGCATTTCATACTAAAGTGTTATAGTTACGAAGATCTACGTAAAAATCCTATTTGACAAATTGTCCATTTTCACTGAATTCGATAACTTGACTGACATGGAAAAGTTTATTTTTCTTGTGTCTTACAACTCTGGTGATGTGGAAATAATGAACCCCGACCTGCACTATGTAAACAAAGCCTTAGTAACAGGCACATACCTGTTCACTACTATTTAAATGGCTTCCATAAACAACTTGCAACATGGATCTCCCTTGATGGGGCACTTCTATGATTGGTCTACAGTTTTGACATGTTTCAATTTCTTTTTTGCTTTTATTGCCTAAATGTCTTCTGTCTTTTCAATCATCCCTTTGTTCGTTGTAATGATTCTGTTTACTGTGTATGTATGATCCGTGTTCAAATGGGTTTGATTTTTATTTTTCAATAAAAATCTGACAACCGAATCCTCATGACCACCGATGAGACAACGCTGTGCTGCTGAAACCGGATTTAGCTAATGTGCAACATCAAAGCAGAAGGCAGATTTACTCAAAAACGATGGAGTTGCTGTCCTGATTGAAGTAGACTGTAACCGTAATGTACATCTAACATAAATGGCCGCCAAAACAAACCAGCAGAACTGTCCGGTGACACGCCACTTTCGCGGCATTTACCCTTCGTACAGACGTCCATATTTGACCAAACTGTGAGTCTATCGATTGTGAATACCAGCCCGCATTGCAAACATGGTCAACATTGCACCGACATATGTATTCGGAGACAAGTCCTGCAACGGATTTTCTCAGGAGAGGGAGGAGAGGAGTCAAGTCCAACAAGAAGACATTGCACGCAGGTCACAGTCTCAAGTGTGGATCATATTGTCTTTACTGTGCAATACATAGCTGCCGAGGTACCTATGGGCAAGATCACCACCCGGGGATGACCAGTACGTTTATGAGCAATATTATCAACAACGGTAAAATATATTTGATTTTCTTACAAAATAGTTTTCAACACAGAGGAAAAAGTTGTGAAAATTATAATCGTTTTTACTATATGTTGCAATTTATTAGAATGCATGCAGATGTGTGTAAAGCCCTTGTCACACCCTGTGGTACTCTGGTGATGCCCTGTGACATTCTTGTGAAGCCCTGAAAATGCCCTTACAGTGCACTCACACGGCCCTCAGATGCCCTACAAATGTCTTAGCACGCCGTCTTCACGCCTTCAGGTTCCCCACCTATGTCATCAGACGCCATCTTCACGCCCTCAGATGCCCACAAGTGTCCCAAGACCCCCACACAGGCAGACATTGAACATGCGTTTATTTTGTACGGAAAGTTATAATAATAATAATAATAATAATAATAATAATAATAATAATAATAATAAGAACAACAACAACAACATAAACAACAACAACAACAACAATAATAATAATAATAATAATAATAATAATGATGATGATGATGATGATAATAATAATAATAATAATAATAATAATAATAATAATAATAATAATAATAATAATAACAACTACATAACAATGTACACCACTGTCCACCACGGAGCAGTGGGAGTGCTGGCATTACTACCCTTCGGAGCGCAAGCCACATCCCGGGAAAAGAAAGACAGAGATACATCAAAGTGATGTGGGAGCAGAGCAAAGAGATACCGCGGAAGGGCACATCACCTGGTGTATTACACGTTTGATATATTATTATAACGTAATTTAATATATCAGGCGGTAATGTGTCAGGCATAAACCTTATCTTGTAAACAGAATTTCGTCGGGACGACATTTTCAGCACTATTATTTTTTAAAACAAAATTGCCAAATAAAAAAGTGACAGTTTCATTTACCCATATCAGACTTGTCTTAGCTTCCAAATGCCTCACAGATGCAAAATTATCCCTGCCGTTTGTCAGGGGACAAATTTATGACGAATTAACTCACGCTAGCAACAAGTGCATGGTATCAAAAACCAACGGCGTCAATCATGGTTGAAGCAATGTGTACCCAATTCAAGCAAAGACAAGAAAGAAACTTTCAGTGGACAAAGGGCCAATCTCAGAGAAGAACATCTGTCCAGCCTTGGGAGGTTTAGGGTCAATTTTTTATGCAAAAGGACCGCTTTTGATGGCCAAGGATAGCTTACAGCAACAGCGACACAATCACGACATTGACATTTTGTCTTTAATCATCTATTCACCATGAATGAAGCTGGACCAACAGCGTTGGAAAAATAGTGTTGTCAAAACAAGTTTTTAATGAGACATGGCTAAATCTATACCTGAGCCAACAATTTGGTGTAACAGCCAATGGCAAGACCTGACAGATGGGATGCAGAATACTATCCTACACATATTTTTTTGAAAGTCATACCACCAGACTTGGAGCATGACAGTTTTCTAGACCTGACAATCAGAAATGGGATTGCGTTTGATGAATTGATGAGAGATATCGGTAGATGTAAAAGAGTCTCAGATTTATTCACCAAAAGAAGCCATCACTGCAATCTGAGTGTCAATATTCTCCTGTACAATTTCAAGGAGTCATGCACGGTCATAACTAGAAGAAAAATGCCCTAGAGCTAATCTGTCTCTATGCCTTGAAAATCAATAGATTTTAAAATATTTTAAAATTATGTTTTATGACAATCAAATGTATCTGGACTCACAATCCTTTGAATTGAAATTGTTCCTTGATCTTTAACAGGTTTAAAGTGAAGAAATATGAAACCTAATTGTCTGTTATCTTAACACAGTGTCAAATTTTGAAACTTTCATTTTCATTTAATCGGACTCACTTATACTACAAACCAATTAATTGATGTTGCTATTGACACAGCTGTATATAAAAAATTCGAAGATATTTAATATTTAACGTTTGAATGTGTGCTTACTTAGCAAAAACACAAATTTTACTTCTTTCGCTTTCATTTCATTGGATGCATGTATAGCACAAACTTGAAAATTAAAATTAAATTGTCACCTCTGCGATTAATAATAATAATAATAATAATAATAATAATAATAATAATAATGTATATATATATAAATATATATATATATATATATATATATATATATATATATATATATATATATATATATATATATATATATATATATATATATATATATATATATATATATATATATATACCTGGGAGTGTTTGAAATTTTAAATCATGAATATTTTCAAACCTATAGCAGAGATAAGTGTCAGTCTGTTACTGGTACATATACGAGGGGTAGTACATCTAGTGAAAGAAATAATCTTGCCGCATTTAAAAGCATACCAATTAGAGGAATTTCATATTTTAAAACATTTCAAAGGTGGCACCCTTGGGACTTCTAAAAAGTGCCCACTGTAGGGAGATGGCCACTCCAGAGAGGGTCAGCTCTTTTAATTATGGATGAATATGTACATGTAGAAATTAACATAATTTTTACATATACAATGTATACATAACATCATTATCCAAGGGAAAAATGACTACATGAAAACATAAATGTCTTTATTCCTTCATCATATGGAAAAGGGAAGACAAAAGACTAATACAAGAAATGATGATACGCCAGCGTACCTATGGAAAACAGGCCTCATCTCACAAGCTACAAGAAACCCAAACATCAAAAGTCTGCCATTGTAGGCCTAAACAAATCAATAAAATTACACTGAGCCACACACTTAACTCTTCCCCACAACAGTTCTATGTTTATGAAATCCTTAAAGTGGTGTAAACGGTCATTGTGGGCTGGCAGACTGTTATGCCTCGAATGGTCAACCAACTCATCCAATCCTGTACTCTTTGTGACTTGGGATATCAGGCTTTTACCCAGCAATCTGGTGGTCTCTTGGGGTCATGGGGTGTTTCAGAGATCCCTAAACACAATGCTTTTTCCTACGATAGATATGAAGCTCGCAGCATTGTGATGGGGCCATATATATTGAACTGGAAATGGCACCTGTATCTTAAATAGTTATGAAGATTTGGCAGATTCTATTAAACCTTCAATAACCTGTAACTTGCATAATTTTTAATACATTAATTATTCTAAATCAGAAAATCAATTTAAATTTTGAGTTTATGGTGATGTACCAGTTTGGAATTCCAGCTAAAGCGGTCTCCGAGAAAAGTTGTGGCGAAGACCTAGGCCAATAGAAAGAAAGGAAGAATTTTGAGAAAACCGAATGTCTGTGTTTCAGCACATACATGGAATTAAGGGATGTTTCTTATGTGGTGTTATATAATATGTCTGCTGACCAACAACAAATGAAGACCATCAGACGGCGCATGTTTTGGGACAAACTCAACTTTATGATAGGAATGTACCGGGTGACCACCGCATTTGGCCACCACATGGTTACCTTGTGATTTACCCGAAACCGACGACACCTGAGCATGAAAAATTGAAGACGAACGTTTTTTTTTAGAAAGACTAACAGATCTCTCCACGGTACTTCAAAATTACCAGCAGACCACTTGAAATCCCTGTTGTTACTATCAAATGGCTCAGCAAGTGAAAGTGGTGACGACGACTGAGAGCATAATTCCCGTCAAGAGGTGCAACTTGTCACAAAGAATGACACTTCACTGTATATGAAATAGCTACAAACTCCTCACAACAAAACCACCCAGGAACCTCAATAGATTTTTTTCCAAAGCGAAGCCTGTTGCAGTGGCAGTGATAAATCATTTGTTCAGAATAATATAGCATTGCCTCATTAATGCATGTATGAGTGGCGTGGTATAAGATCTCACTCACCCTAATATGTATTAGCTGCCTCGTGTATAAACAGACAAGAGTTTATTTTGAGCTGTTTCGATGCAGACATTGTGACACTTTCGACACATATCCCCCCCCCCCCCATAAAAGTGGCTGGTGATCTATGTATATACGATATAACAATGAGGAAAACAGATTAAAACATCAAAGATGCCGTCAAGGTATTTTTATATTCCCCGCCTTGTAAGACCACGACCCTCGGGAAACTGAAAAGCTTGCTTAAAAAAGCAACACAGCATTTGGGCTAGAACAATAATATAAATAGGTAACACAACGTCTTGTTGCATTGAAAGAGCATGGACTTGCTTGTGTTGCCGAGTTAAGAAGACAGTAGGCAATTATACTCTGGAAACGATTTCTACATGCAGTTGCCAGAGACATAAATATGCCTGGGTACATTGCGAACTTGCTTTGAGTCACACTGGACAGCCAGAGGGGAAACAACTTAACGGTTACTGGTGCGCCACCATATTGGAGACTTTAAATGAACATTAGTCGGAACCAGCTCACAACAAATTAAAGGGAAAGTATCCATCATCAGCCCTAAGATCGTAGTTATTATATGTCACCATTAAAATGCCAGTTGACCTATGTTTGCCCACCTCGTTATCGCTTCATATCAATTTTCCAATTACGACCAGTGTGACTTTTAAAATAATAAATTATTGCTTCATTTTGACTCTGTAAATTGTCGTGTCATTTTCAATTTGTAAATTATCGTGTCATTTTGACTATAAATTATCGCTACATGTTGAAACAAAAGTGACATTACTTTTACTAGTATCGTGTTGCTTGGTGTGTTCTCCAGGGACATCATATTGATTAAAAGGTATGTTGCTATAGCTAACTACGTCGAATCGTTCAAGTGGAAGAGATCAAATACGATCAAACTTTCCAAGTAGACTAAGAAACGCTATAGAGATGGGACTTCTATCAAATTGGATGCGCTAGTTTAGCATACACGATTAGACTGTTTGTTCAGAAATTGATTATAGTGTACAGTGGGGAACGGATACTGAGGTTAATCGGCTTAACGTACCTGTCAAAATAGCCTTGAAGCCTCTGGTAAACACTAATTCTTCGGCCAATATATGGAGAAAACTCGCGGTACCAATCCACTTGACATCCGCTAAACTGTTCAGTTTCATTCTCTGATAGACAGTCGGTATCCATTGAAGGGCTGTCGAGTACTGAATGTGGAAAAGAGCTCGTAAATAAACGTAATGCTATACAGGTGCAAAATTTGAAACAAATTTCATGACATATAGGTGCAAAATAGAATCCTTTTATTATGACATCTTCCGAGATTAAACCTTTAATTTAAATCATGTTGTGTTCAGTGACATACTATTGGTGTTTGTGTGAGCACCCTTTGGCTCAGTTACCTGATTACAATTAAACGAAATGTGGCTTCTTTCTCCAGGTTAGTTTTTAAGCTCATATGATTTGTCTGTCAGCTGATCGTGTTTCAGCATGTTGATCCGTCTCCGGTCGTCAGTCAACATTGCATCTTTTTCAATTTCCCCAGACTGCATGCCACATCCCTTTCAAACAAGCTTGGGCTGTGAGTAAGGTACGTCTCTACCTCTTGTGATTGGGACACTTTTCTGACCAGCCTTTGATCTCTGGGATATGACATTCCTGGGTTTTCGTTTTTGTTTCATGAATCCTTACATATACATCTGCATGAACCAGGTCAATTGTGGGTGAAATTAGATCGCTAGGAAAATTAACTAATTTACTTTGGTATCCATTCATACTTGCCTTTTGCACGTGATATTTTCGTCCTTCGACTCTGTTTGTGAAACCTAACATACACACGTATCAGACCCAAAATGCATATCCTAGTAAGATTAGTTGACTATGTCAAATATTTAGGTCTGTGATGTCAATATACTATCAACTAAAAGTTCAGTTCAGCTAGACTTTATTATGTCCATCTTAATTGGATTCAAGCTGTATTTGAAGATGATCTCAGCTCATGATGGGACTCAACTTTTTATTGAATAATGCCAGGTCAGCTGAGCACGAGCTGTTCACACAGCCCTCTTGTTTTGGTACATTGACTTTCAGTAGGGTTTGTCTTACTGTCGCAGCAAAATGTGGCATTACGCAGAGTCACGCTTCACGTAGAGTAATCCAGAGGCAATTGCTATGTAACAATCTTATGCATTGAACCCTTAATTTTAGTTTAGGAAACCCATAGGTGCTATAATTCGTGTGTTCTTTCATTCCTTTGTCTGCAATGTACACGAGGTTTAATATCAAATTAAATACACACGGACTAAATATTGGAGACAATGCTCAGTAAGATGCAATAGTTGTCCAGAAGGACTCTGGGGTAAACTGTCTTTCTCTGTCATGAAGTTTCAATCAAACACCTGGATCACAATCACAAGAAAGGTAATAGCTCTTTTGACCTGCAGAAACGACTTAGACAAGATCACTTACATTGCTTGATGTCACTCCGGACATCGTCACCTTGGCAGTTTCTGTCGTGATATGCAAGAATTGGCCGCCAAAAGTTTTGAGGACCCATGTACGGGTTATGGGCCCCTAGTCGGTACCATCCGTTAGCCCAGAGAGCACTGCAAACCACGTGGTTGGCTCGTATACACTGTATGACGGCATAGGTTTGCCTGAAGCATATTGAAGGAATTCAAACTTTTGAATACGCGTATGAAAACATTCTTACATCATAAGACATATGTTAGTTGATTTGTCACGGAGGGAACCTTTGAATGGAAACTTTTTAAGAAGCTGTTGGATCTAATACATTAAACAGGCGCAGTTGGTTGAAGATAACTATTATTCTTAACTTCTGAGGTCATCGACATCACCAGCTGTTAACCGGCATGTGGTTAGTAACGTGAGTTGATACCTACAAAGTTGTGTTTCCCAAAACAAAAGAAACCATTAAAATTATAGTAACGCACAAAATAAGATGTCTCAAAATATTATTCACGAGCAGATTTGACCACAATCACGCGACATAAGATATCTAAAGCAGCATTCACAAACATTTTCTATCAACTTGACCAAAATAATAATGTGCCATTCAAAATTAGCACTTACATGTAGATGAAAAAAGTATACTTGAAACCCGAGAGAAACTTTTATCATATTACCAAAACATATATTCAATTTGCTTTTTTTTTTGTCTTTTGTTCAAGTAAAATGGCAGCTAGAGCTATTGCCATGCACCCAAAGAGTAATATTCTACGGTCCAAAGACCTATTATAACTATTGTATTTGTGTCTTTTTGTCCAAAACCACTTGCTAGTAGTCATTACCCTATATTACAACCAGACATCACACACCCATGAAGGTTTAATATGTTCGAAATTACGGTTTGACAAAATGCCGGTGTAAAAATGCACGATGTGCTCGTGCATCTATATATTAAACATATGTATACAAGACCTCACTTTTCGTCAGTTTGTTAATTTCGATAAGGGTAACCTAAGATGTGCATAACCTCATTTTACATACTGGCAATTGCGTTGCCATGTTGTTGTGTTGCTAAAAACCAGAGGTCCACGAGTTCCACTGATGATCGCTGTCTGTCGCGTTCTTCTTAAGGGCCGAGTGTGTCCATATCTACCTAGAAGGCTGTTAAAGCAACATTTTGCATCGCTCTGCCAAGCTACCCAGGTGTCGAACACTCCATCGTTGCCTGAAGACCCATTAGCCCATTTCACTATGTCGTCGAAACCCGGACAGACAGGGGGCGCTCCGATCACTACCAGAAACATCAGAAACAAGCAACATTAAACACCGATGTCTTATCTTCATCCGATATAATGTCAAAAGACGGCTTTAGCAGTAGGCGGCTGTAATTAATTTTCCTTGTGGCAAAGGTTAAAGTTCTATTCCACTTACGAACCAGTGCAGCGGGACTTTGCAAAGATATCAGCTCTGTTCCTTGGACATGTATCAATTGGGTTTACGGCAACTGTGTCATCAGACATCCTTCTTTCAACTTCATGACATAAATATATCAAAATTCATACCCTCACCGAGTTTACTACTTATGAAACTAAAACTCAATATTTTCTGCATGGAAAAAAACAGGACAAAACAAAAAACAAACAAAACAACAACAAGAAAAAAAAAAAACACACAAAAAACAGAAAAAAAAAACAAAACAAAAACAAAAAACCAAAGACAAACAAAAACAAAAACAAAAACAAACAAAAAAAAAAAAAAAAAAAAGAGAGACATCCGTTTTCCTGTATGCAGCTGTTGCCAGTATAGACACAGATAACATGGATGACAATCTGCTTGAGATGCGTTTCATCAGTGACCACCAAGTAACAAATGTTAGATTATTTTATATTTTAACACAATCTCGACAGAATATTCACCGAATAAATATCAAGCGAGAGAAACAGCTGACCGCATCTTACCTGTGGAAATGATAAGCTGTGTTGCAAGCAGATATAACCGTAAGACGCTGGCCATCCTTTCTTGTGTGTATCTGCAGCTAATATCAGCAATGTGCCAAGATCGCATTTGATCAGAGTAGTTCTCTTTGTTAAAGAAATTCTACTTTTTAATGCATTGTCGTTGAACGATTTATGACATGAACGAAAATGAGTGCCCAAACTGGAGTTGGTAGGTTAATGGCAGGTTGAGCGAACATAAGGAATTTTGCCTTGCCCAGGGCTGACCGCGGAGCCAGGCCTAACAGGCATGCAGGTGTAACATGTTTATCACGTGACCACTTTTCCAGACAGAGATGAACGACTTCAAGGCAAACTGAACGATAGGCTAACGCCTTCGGGGCAGTGGGCATTTAAATACAAGGTCCAATAGTACATTTAAGTGTACACAAAGATAAGCTGTTTAGATACATACATACATACATACATACATACATACATACATACATACATACATACAAACACACACATACATACATAAACATACACGTGTGTCAACATGGCACAAAGACGTGCAAAGGTGAGCTTATTTTACGGATGGACTTCTACATATGATAATTATTATTAACAGCTCACTCTTACAGAGCTTTTCTTCGTTGATATGTTGCTGTGGTGCTATTATTTACTTCAACAGTAACTTGTCATTCGTTTCTGAGCGCAACTCTTCTTCTACAGGGGAGTCCCTCATGCTTGTCGTTTTATTTGTACTTATCACATTTGCTGCTATATCACCCCTTCCAATATTACATTACCATAATCCCTTATCTTTGTGTACAGATTGCTCAATCTTGCCCAACCAGACAGACAGTTGGGAGCAGAGAAGCAGCAGACATGCGCAATGCTTTGTCAGTCTGTACATGTGTGTTCCAATTACATCTATGTGATGTATATTTACACAATGGATGGTCATTACGTCATTTATCCACAACAAGAAGTTAAACGGCCTAAAATGTCACAATGTTACGTATGAGACCGCCGTCTACAAAAGAGGCTTATACGTAATTATGGACAAGTATACGAGTGCCTGCTTTGCACGCACACCTCACTTTTTCCCAGATGAACAAAACCTGGTTTGGCAATAATACTTTAACACCCGTAAGTGTGAAGTACATGCGTGCCTATATATATATATATATATATATATATATATATATATATATATATATATATATATATATATATATATATATATATATATATATATATATATATATATATATATATATATATATATGTATATATATATATATACATGTAACAAAATAATGCGTATGCAGCTTGGTATGAACTGATGAATGAACCAATTGTGGAGAAAATGTAACGGTGCTTCCGTAAACATAAGAACGTTTAGGTTCTGTTTGACGGGAAACAAAGTCAATGATAATCTAATAACAACAGGCATGTCATTCCAAAGCTTTAGATGGAACTAAAAAAAAAAATGAAATATTCTGGTCTTAAATTTGAGCTGTCAAAATTTTGAGATTCTCAACTTCGATATGCGAAGAGAGACACGGCACAGATTGGGGTGTTACTATGTATTTTTTGTAATTCTTCATCTTTTATTTATTAACCGAACCTAGTGCCCTCCTTCCCTTCTACAAACGGATGACTCGAAGGTGAAATCAAAACTACAGCTGAGCGGGGTTATGTTTATTATTGTCAATTATTGTCTTACTGGTTAATCAACTGATTGTACCGAACTTTTAGCCATTTGGTTGGCAATTGAGTCATAATTGACCATTATGGCAACAAACTGGTAATGTTAACGAAAGGAGAATTAATTGGACTCGGAACGCAGCAATAGTTAACTGGCAATCTGTTTCAGCTCGCAAATAAACCAAGTCGCACTACTCAGGAAGAAGATCCCTTTGATCAGGCAGGTTAACATTTACATCGTCACGACTACCAGACGGACATGACAGAAATGGTGGTCGAAGCATTTATTTGGATTCACAGACACATAACCCGCAACATCGAACCTACATAATATTTAAGATTTGTCATGATAGTCAAGAATATCACAATGATATTAAAGTTCAAATGTGGGGCCCATATTCTACGTTTTTACGATGAAAGCTATGCATCTGATTTCGCTTTAGTAAGGCAGGCACTGGTAGACTGACGATTTTTGGTTACCCGTCATCTTATAGGCCTACTTGGGCATCATGAAATCGGAAGTAAAGCCAACTCGTCGGTTTAATAGACAACGCATTCACGCACCCTTTGACGGCCCAAATCATGGGATTGGCTGCATCTATTATCCTGATGTTGAAAGCGAAATTAATTCGTCATTGATTTAAACATATTTTACTGAAGTATTCACAAAGTACATATGTACGATCAGTGTCAGTTCCAAATTGGGGAAAAAGGCATTGCCCTATTTCAATCCCTCTTGTTAAGAAAATGACGGCGTGCACAGAACACACAAGACACAGTAACACACAAAGAAGCAAAGGACATAGACAAGGCAGACAGTGGGGGACAGATTTGGGTGGTATCATCTAACTGTCAGTGTGTATTTAGATATGAATATACAAGCAACAATGATCGCGTGGTCAATGACGCGTGTAATCGAGATTAAGAGTAGAACAATTGAAAATTATTATAGACCAGGTTGGATACCTGTATGGAACCCTGCTCAACTAACCAATCCCGAGAGAATAAAAGCGATTTGTAGCATTACAAATTCATGGACAGCTGAAAAAATGTCACTATTTACCAGAAAAGAACAGTCGGGCGAACCATGTAACAGGGTTTGGAGAGTAAAGAGAGCAAGATGCGCAACTTTGGTGTGCACTAGTAGGTGATGTTGGTTATATTTGCGACAAGCGAAAAAAATAATGGAATGCATCTTCGTTAGGTGATCCACAGGAGAATGCAAGCACGTTCCACGTACGGCTCAATGCTGAACGTAGATACAGCCCTACCACACACAAATCCTTACTTTGTAATATAGACGGCTTCTTGTAGTATACTTGGACGCATCATGGAATAAACCCCGTTCCATTGATGCCCCCGCTGTAAAGGGGTAGTTTTCCGAATAAATTATTATTATTATATATTACACTAAGTTCAATTTAGCCAACTCTCTACGCTTGGTCAGAGTTTGCCAACCAACTTCCTCGTACAGTTTTACGATGCTAGTACCATACATTCATCCCGTCACGATACGAACAACATTAGTTTGAACGTCTTCGAGTCTTTTTTTGCATCTGGTTCAGTTCAGCCACTCCACACCGGGCTAGCACACTCGGAATAAGGTGGATTACATATATATATATATATATATATATATATATATATATATATATATATATATATATATATATGTATATACGTTTTCATGACGTTAATGGATGGATTCTGTCTTCTGAGGAATAAATGTCACTATTCAATCTTTGGACCATTGTTCGATGTCAGAGAGATCGGAGTTAAAATATCAGCTGCAGTTACAGGGTTCTCAACAGTAATGTAACAAGATCCTATTCCTTAAAGGGTTCTCGACAGTAGGATACAGACAGGTATCGTCAGCAAACATTTTGATTTCAGATCGAACAATATCCAGGAAGTCGATGATAAAGATTTGGAAGAGAGTTGGCCCGAGAATAGAGCCCTGGGAAGAGGACTGACCTTTAATAACCACTCCCTGTGAGCGGTTTTAAGGATAGTCGGAAAACCAATGAAACAGGTTGCCAGTAATGCCGGCTTTCTTCAACTTGTGAAGTAAGGCAGAATGCCAGACATTATTTTTTCTAGAAAAATAGCTCGGACTTCCTTCTGTCTGTCAACAGCAAGGCAGACTTGATGGTAAAGGGCAAGGAGTTGGTTTACAGTTGAATCGCCAGGAATAAAACCAGTCTAGTGGCCGAAATAGTTAGCTTTTTGCGTAAAAAATGACATACATGTTTAACGATTTTTCAAATATTTTTCCCGTACAACTAAGTAGATGAATTTGACCTATAACTGTTACATAAGCTATCAAAACCTCTCGTCACTCGAAAAGGCCTCTCAACGGAAACACGCACCACATGACGGCACAAATCGTTGAATCCATTTTATCACCAACACAAAGCCTTTGTACCTCTCCACTTTTACGATGGACAAATTCAAATCAAGGCAAGAAATTGTAGTCGTCGGTATACAGGTTTTAACGGGTTCCTAACTTGATGTATCAGCTTTTCTAAGCATTTTACTCTTTCTGACAGGACATTTGCCTCAATAGCTGGAAATTGAAACCGGTGGCGTCGGGTGGTTTCCCAACAATTTTCGATCTTTATACAGCCAAAATTAAGCCGCCACTGACCAAAAAGGTGCGTAATCAATAGCCAAATTGCTCATAGAATCAATGGAAACAGTCCTAACATGGTAACTATCAACGTTAGAAGTTTCAACACAGGTCTGAAAATAAACATCAATTGGTAGATGACCGCGATATGAGTAAAGTTTGAAGCCACTGGCCATACGACAACCAAATGCAAGGAAAGCGGCACGATAGACATCACCACTGCAAATACGACGGGAAATACGTATATCACACTGGAAACGAAGACAACAAGTTCTATGGAGTTTGCATCGTAGCAGTGAGAGGTTTAGTAGCAGATTTTAAAACCATATCTAGTAGAACGTGCAGCTACAATTAATGCAGATAAGAGAAACATCATTTTCGTATCAAGATATGCACCTACACAAGATGTTAGTGAAAAGAAACCAAATGTTGGAGAAGAATACTATGAAGAACTGCACGGCGTCAGTACCACATTCACCAAAAGAGATATCCTCATGATAGGTGGAATCTTCAATCCTGAACTAAAAAGGTTTCATCAGGAATTCCCGGGACTTATAGGTAGATCTGGAAAAGAAGTAATACACCCCAATGCAAGAGCATTTGCAGAAAGCCTTATGAGAAACGAAATGGTTTCAATAAACACATTCTTCAAACATAAGATGGCGCATGAAACAACATGGGAATCACCAAGTAGAAACGAATACCACAGAGACAAGAAAAGTGGCAAAACATAGAAATCCATATAGGAACCAAAATAGATAACATCATAATGAGGAAAAAACCACAACTTGTTCGTACAAAACTCCAGATCATACAGTGGTCTAAATGTTTTGACACATCATAGATTAGTTAAAACTAAGATTACGTTACAATGGTATGAATGAAAACAGAACAAGAGCCAACCACGTCTCAACCTAGAAAAACTAAACGTAAATGATATCAGTAAGGAATATAAGAAGAAAGTAGAGGAGAGAATGAAGGATACACAACCACTAAGTATACAAAACAAATGGGACATCAACAATCATGTCGAAGAGCAGCAAAAGGAACAGGAAGCAATGTCAAGCACAATAAAATAAAATAAAATAAAATAAAATAAAATAAAATAAAATAAAATAAAATAAAGTAAAATAAAATAAAATAAAATAAAATAAAATCGAAACGCATTCAGAGAAACAGAAAAAACTCCGAGATGAAATAAATTCAACAACAGATCAAGGTGACAAGGAAAAAAATAGAAAGAAACCAAGTTATGACAGGAAAACACATAGTTCCTGAAGAAAAGAAACTGAAGTCATGCTACAAAAAGTGGAAGAAAGTGAACATTGCAAGGCTGACTCAAGACGCATGTTCCAAGTTGTAGTCAGTCAACTGCAAAGTATAAAAGAGGAGAAAAAGATGGTGGTAGATAGTGCAGCCAGAATCACAATGGAAGAAAACAACCCAGCTAAAATAATCACCAATTTCTTCAACGACATTTTCAACAAAAACACCGAAGAAAAAAAAGGAGACCTTCCACCCAAGAAAATGACTAAAGTTTTTACAGAAGAAAAGATTAAAAAGAGCAGCAAAACGTTTGAGAAATGGCAAGAGCACAGGAATGGACAAAGTCAATTCAGAACTTGGCAAACACGGCTCAGAATATAGATACAAATACATTGACAACATATTCAATGAAATGTCTGACACAGGACCCTACTCGCTGATGGCTTTTCCTAATTGTCTCAAAACATTCGAAACCATGGCTCAGCGTCAAACTCAAAATTTGCGACAGGCAACATAATTATTTTCCGTAAGCTCCTGAGCGACGCCTAAACTATGTGATCGGTAGGTCTAAAGGGTCTCATTGTAAAATCACCACGTGTAAGCCTAGGTGCATAGTACACAACATAACATTTCAAGACACTATTCAAAAGTGTAGGCTGTGGACGTTGTATAGCATCTAAAGTATAAGTGCATGAATTGTTTAGAACAAGATTTCATGTTACTTTGGTCGTTGAACACATGTTGGAGCATACTGTTGAACACATGTTGGAGCATACTGTTGAACACATGTTGGAGCATACAGTTCTGGAGATGTTTTTTTTATACACAACATGCAAAAAAAATACAGAAACCAGTTTTCATGTTGATGTTTTTGTTGCGATATTGTAACCGATTTTTATTCCTTTAATTTATTCTTGTGTAAAGTTGAGGACTGAGTCAACAGCTTTGCCTAATTGTAGCCTATGCTCCTGTCACGGTGTGACCAAAGTGCCTGAAGGATATATGTAATTAAAGGGGTGACAAAGATTAACTGCACATGTACTTTATACGGCATGTAGCTGCTGTGTATGATTTTGCAAAGTACACTTAAGGGGCTATATGAGATGGATGCCCCAGAAAAATATACCTTAAAATGGATTAAGTTTTAGCTCTAGAAAGTATTTGTCACGCTTTTGCGATATTAACGTCGGTAGGTCTGGACCCCCTCGCCCCCTAACGTCCTATGACGTTAACTGTGACACTGACATGGTCCCTTATAGACGATATAAACTTACAAGTCCGAGTAAGAAATACCATGGGAGAAAAAGTAAAGAAATACACAGGAGTCTTCTACGGATATGGGCGTATCCCAGTACTCTTCATTATCTACTTGCCAGAAGCACTCAAAAATCTGGAACACATAACTAAACCCCTACACATTAGAGACAATGGCTACTCCAAGAACAGCACCTACCCACTCTTAATAAAACAACTGGATGCAGACGATGTCAGGTGGACCCAAATAGTACAAACATTGTAAAAGACGTAAGAAATGAAGCACCAAAAACCTTGAGACAGAAAAACGTTCAAGTAAACCTTACCAAAAACAGAAGAGCATGTGACAGAAAGAAATGGGACCAATGACTTGAAGAAGTACAAATGGGTCGCCTGTTGCATACAAAACAAGATATTCAAAGAAGAGAGATCCTAACTAGAGCAGCCTACAATGACTTAAAGTATAGCATGGCAAGCAAAAAAGTATTACTAAAAATTTAAATATGTCTTTTCAATAGCATATGGAAAGCATTTTTCTACAATAGCGAGCTGCGGACCATGACAAAGCACTAGAGCGAACAGCAGACGTCTTTCAAAGAAAACTAATCAGCTAGATACTTAACATCAGATGGCCAGGCAAAATAAAAAAAAAATCGGCCTATTTAAAACTACAAATACTATAGAATGGAGCAAAAAATGAAAGAAGACTCAAGTGGCATGGACATTTATTAAGACTTCACAACAACACACCTGCCAAATAAGCCCCCAAGGAAGCAGAAAAAAGACGCAATAAAACCAAAAGCTGGAAAAGGTGAATGTGGTTGGTAAATAGTGGTGGTGGGAGCAATAGACTTTGTAATGACGAACTGTTTGCTAGAAATCGCACAAACTGGTTAGTGCTGGTAAACTACGCTGTGTCTTTATGACGTAGGCATACCAGAGAGGAGAGATATAATAGACCTATGCTGCTTTACGGCGACATTCAGATATGAAGTCCCCACAAACGTTTTCAACATATAATTTCATGTCCTTGCTATATCGATATGAAATGCATGTCCGTGTTTGCTTGTTTGTCTTTTCGTGGCCAAATAATAATTTTCAAAACCCATATTTAGCATGCGCAAATTTCTAACCAGCTTGCCTGCAGAGCCATCTACTCAGAAGCCACGTGAACCAGCTGATCTTGACCTTACCTACTGGGCACAGCTGCAAACAGACCGAGAAACCCATTGTAATCGTATTGTTGCATGGCTGCGTTGTTCGTACCCCATGACAGTGTTGACTATGTATTTTTGATAAATATGTATTGGAAATTGAGCTAAAAAAACAAAAAAAAACAAAAAAAAAAAAAAAAACAAAAAAAAAAAAAAAAAAAAAGGACAGATATGGACGGCTTAAGCACGTTTTACTCAAGGTCAAAGTGAAGAGACAGGAAAGGTATTGCTTCCATGTGTCTTTAGTTTGAATAAGTATAAGTAATACTTTCTGGATGACTTCATATCTGAATGTACATCGTTATAACGCCCCAATTAATTTTCACCTTGCCGTGAACCACTTTGACACGATGCATCTGCAATCTGAGATGCAAAATATTGTTTCCCAACGACATAGACAACGAACTTTGTTACTGAAGGCTAATTTACTGACTGTACATTAGCATTTAATTGTCATCGGTAGCCAAAGCAAAATTTACAAGTATAAAATGCTGCTAATTGATCTCATGTTGAAATTCCGAGAACCCACTGTGCAAAATGGTGTCTGGCACATTTGACAATGTGGAGATTCTACTTATTATGAAAATATCTGATGATGCGAAGTGTCGAGAGAGGGTACCTGATTCACTGTTGCTGCAGTAAATCCGTTATTGTCTGCAATTATGTCACAAGCTCTGTGTTTCTTGGTCTTGTCTAAATAGTGTTTCACTATTAGCCAGAGGGGTTTACTGTTCTGTTTGCACAAGTGCGGCATCTTTAAAAAAGGAATTCCTATAAGCATTTTCTCATAAAATCAAAATTGTAATATATTAATTAAATGACAAATGTGTGATTCAGTTACTCACCAGAGCGCGATAATTTGGGTGTAATTAAAACAAATTGTTACGTTGGGAGGGAGCTCCACCGGATCCGTCTCTGTACGCTCCCTGGCAGCTCCCTTATTTTAATACTGTGTCCCCCTCCGAGAAAAGCTAAGGACGGCCTGTGTTGATAGTTGTATATGCTGTGGGTTGCTCACCGACTTAGGTGGGGACTGTTGTTCGCCGAAAAATATTTAGGTTGATCTTATTTTACAAAAATGGTAAATAGAACAGTACAATACTGGAAATTTGATAGCACTAGTCAGGCGGACTGTGGATGGCTATTTGCTGACGACCTGCTTCCGCATGCCTTTGCCATTCAGGCTGTCTGACAACATAGTCTATGCTTGGGTACGTTGTCACAGTTGGCAACTCATTTAAAATGTTGTGTTGTAATGCGTACTGAAGGCGATAATATCGGGCATATGCTACATTTACAGATTATATTATAATCTATAAATATAGCATATGGCGCCATGCTAGTACTAGCGGCATATAAACTTCCACCATGTCTTTGGTTTAAACGTATTTTGTTTCAACAAAGTACATAATATAATACATATGAAAGTTACATGCAATTGGAAAAGAGGGCGCGGCCCTATATAAATCCCTCTCGCAGAGGAAGACGATCACAGGATACACATGACCCAAAGGAACAGAGAGAAGAGGACAAACACAGGCGAGACAGAGAACGGGGCACATGATTGTACAGTACTGGTAGCATTAAGATATCAGTGTATTTACAATTATGACCCGGAATAAACTGATTGTACTATGTAGTAAAATAAATTGCATAAGAAGAAATAAAATAAAAATAAAAGGACATGAGAGTAATTTGGTAATTTATCAGCCAACACCGACGGGTTGAAACGATGGGTGGCAGAAATGAAGTTATGGACGAATGAAAATATTTTGATATTTTCAATATAAGAACAGTTAGGGGACCCCTAGAGAACGGTTTGTAGTGTAAAGTGGGCATACTGTGATATAGCACTATGTAGGTGAGACCGAGGAGTCGTGTATTTAGGACAATGGAAGAAATAATGCCACATGAACAGTATGGAGCGTTATTGACACCGATCATAAAGAGGTGTGAATTAAGTTGTCTGGCATCCAAGCGGAGGCGAGTATACTGAACAGCTAGAAATCTATTGCCAAAGTTAAACAATTCATCCAACTTTATAGGTTGGACTACTGGTTAAGCTATCCTTCATTTAAACTTTTGGATACAGTCAGAATTCCGTATTTCGAGAGGTAGTTGAATTCCCGAGGAAGATCAAATTGCTGACGCGTGTTACAGTTAACTGTATCAGGAGAAGCAGTAGAAAGGATAGAGCATAGTGGATGCGGCACAAGGGTGTGGACCATTTTGTACTTTAGAGTCAATTTGGAAATTTCCCTGCGTTTGGTTAAAGTAAATAATCCCGTTTCTTCATATAACTTAGCGATGCTGGTCCCGTGCATTACACCAGTGACAATACGAGCGGCACTTTATTGTGCACATTCGATTTCTTCTTCGCCTTGGACAGCCCAGCCTCTCCATACTTGACTGTCATATCAAGACTTAAAAGTGTTTCCAAAACTTTAATTTCCGTTCTGGTTATCGACTCAAAGGTAGACTGTGGACGATCAGTGATTTCAGGTAAAGATGCAGAGGAAGAATAGACTTTAGATTGTTCAAGAAAGAAAGCATTTAACATTTGGCTTTTGACAAACAGTCTGGAATACATTCGCCATTATGAATAAGGGCAGTATTGGCTGGGGACTGGTTTCCATTCATGAAATGTTTCACATTGCGCTACCAACATTTATTTGGCCGATTGGAACTATTTAAATCTGCGCGCAATTTGTAATTATAATCTTCCTCTGCAAGTTTCAGTTGCTCTTGATAATGATAAAGTAATTGACAGAAAGCATTTCATAAAGCAGGTTAGAAGTTTTGACTTTTTGCCGTGGCATACTGTCTATAAACAGGATGTTTGAGTGCCCGAAGAGCGGAATCGTACCACGGTAAGTCAGACGGTCTAACTTCAATATCTTTATTTGGAATACATTGTGTAGCGGCTTCCATGAATAATTGAAACCAGGCATTACAGCATACATCAATATAATTAGATACGAAACAGGAAGTCCGGTCGACCTCTGTAAGATAGGTTTTAAATGATTAAAGTCTGCTTTGCTATGACCATGTCTTTGCTATAACCATGTCTTTACTCTTGTCAGATGACCATGTCTTTGCTATGACAACGTCTTTACTGTTTTCAGATGGTAAAGCAGCGTAGTGAATAAATGTGAATGCAATCAAGATTAGTGAAACATTAAGTTCCACGCCAGGCGGTTTTGTATCATAGACTTCGTTGTTTTATAATTGTTAGTGGTTAGGACTTACAATGTGCGTGTGGTTTTTGTTTGTTTGTTTGTTTGTTTTTTTCGTAAATGAGCATGCTCGGTTCTATGGCTGTTCTAACATAGGCAAACACATCCATTGGCTTCGTCAGTTTCGTTTTGGTTCTTCAAGTTGTGAGGCTTCTCTGGTAGTTAGACAATTTTCCCACCATCCCATCTTTACCTGCTGAAACAATTAAACCATTCACATTATTGGGTTGGTCCACTCCCTGCCCCTCTGGAGTTTGATATTCATATTGTTTCGCTGCTTGTTTGGGCACAACTACCAGGGCGTCACTTTTAGGAAAAGTAACGCCACTATTCAGCATTTTTGCCCACAGCTGATTCTCTGTGTGCTAACACAGACATATTGTTTTTTCATGAATTCTTTCTTTCTTTCTTTCTTCATTAAGTGTGTGTCCCAACACAGACATTGTTTTTGTTGTTTTTTTTTCTTTCTTTGTCCTTCCGATTATTTTTCTTTTTTACCAGTAATTTTTCCGACAATTTTTTCAGACACTTTTTTAATTAGAAACTCCAAACTTGGTATGCTCGTGTCCTTTTACAAATACGGTTGAATACATTTAAAATAATGCATATTAAGGCTATATAAAATTTTAAGTGTTCTTTACCTTCAAAAGTATGCCAATTAGAGATGATACTCCAACACTAATTCATAGATTTGTAGAGTAGACGCACACATTGAACCACAAATATCAGGTGTAGACGTTTAATTTATGCTAATTAGGTGCGCTTACAAAAATGTTAAACATCTTCAAAATTACTACAAGCAAAGATGCCAATCCAACTTATGGGTTTGTGCTGTAGGTGCATGCAATGAACCACAAATCAATGTTGTAAGATTTTTAACTTATGCTAACTAACTAGGGCCACTTTAATATTTTAAATGTTGCACATCTTCAAAACTATTATAGGTAACAGCGTCGTTCTCGAATTTAATTCAAAGATTGTGTTAAAGGCGCATAAATGAACCACAAACAAAAACTGTAGCACATAAATCAATGCTAATTTGGGAGGTACAAGGCAGATTTGCTTTGTATAAAATCTTCTTTTCTAGTTTATTCCTTACTTTCAATTTTTCCTGAGTTCTTCTTGGACATTATTGTTCCAAAATGTACCAAACATGCCACGATGATTGACCCGGTAGTAATGTTGTGCACCTGGTTTGGAATATTGATAATATCCATAATTATGCACATTAAGGGCAATTCAAGTTTTAAAACATCAATAGCTTCAAAATTATTACTGATACACACAAAATTCCAAGTTGCACAGATGGTTTTGTAACACCTACCGAGCTAATGAACTGGCAAAAAGTTGTAGACTTTTAAATTATGCTAATTATGGGCATTGAAAAATGTAAAAGTTGAATGTTTCCGAAACTATTATACAGGTGCCATTCAAAATTTAATTAAATGGTTTTTTTTATAGAGTGGCATTAAATGAATGATGAAAGAGGTTTTAGGATCTATGAACTATGGACCAAAGTTATAGTCATTACGCAAATTACAGTCAATTTTGTCCAGACACCTATAACCAAGAAATATTAGATTTTGTACAGTTGTTACCATATAGCAGTGAAGTTAAGCACCTGCCTTCAACTAGTCATCATGTTCCAAATTATGCAAACTAAGGCTATTTGAAATTTTAAATGTTTTACATCTTCAAAGCTATTAAAGGGAATCGAACCATTCCGACTTTGATTCATAGGTTTGTGCATTGGGAGCATCCATTGTATTACAACCAAAAGTTGGAAAATTTCAATATATACAAATTGTGAGCACCTGAAAATTTAAATGTTAAATATCTTCAACACTATTATAGGTAGAGATGCCTTTCAAAGTTTAATTCATAGGTTTGCGCACCAGGCGCATCCAATAGACAGCAAAAAAGTTCTTTTGATTCATGCTAATTGAGGATCCTTGAACACGTTAAATGAGAAAGACGTGTCTGCCTTTCTTTAAATTCTCATGTTTGTGCTAAAGTAGCATGCAATTAGGCTTTAAAAGCACACAGGCAGATTTGCTTTAGAAGCAAATCTTCTTTTCTACTTTTCTATTTTTTCCACTCATGAATAATTGCGTAGCCTGCACCTTACTGGTAAGGTTATAGTTTTTTGGGCTGTAACTTAGAGCTGGCATTATACCCTTTTAAGGTTTACTGACGTGAACCTGTTGGGTTTCTTCATGAGCCGCCGACTCTCCGCTTTATTTTTTTCATTTATAATTTTTTTTTGCATTAAGAAGAGCCGAAATGCGCATGTGATGTTGTCCTTGTCAGCGTGCAGTAAAGGTTGTGTCTTTCCGGCCGACGCTCTCTTTTGTGAGGTTATTAGGTTTTACTGAAATCACTATACATATACATCGAGACAGAAGTGAGTTTGCAATCATGTACTGCTGATACGCTGTACATCTTTGTAGTGTCTGCCTTTGATATTTGTAATTGGGTTTGTGAGTTCACATGCATGTTGATTAGTACAAAGTTACCTTCTGTTTTCTGGCGTTTCTGGGTTGGCTTAATTATGTTGTAGGTCCTTATATTTCTGTGGATATCAGCATACGTTAGCGCTGTCAACATGCTGATCAAACCTCTACCAATGTGCTTTTGCCTGTTCAGTTTACAAGACTTTATACAACATGGATATTAGTCCATGGTCGTATCGTATCTTAATTGAGGTTCGGCGTGCCAATTGTGCCTGAATGTCACATCCGAGTTTTCCATTGTTATCATTGCAATGATTTGAACTGTATAAGATACTGATATTATGCATTAGTTTCACAGTTTCAATGATCTACAACATTACTTTAAAAAAAACTGCATAATACACTAATACTATACATTAGTTTCACAGCTTCAATGAACTACTGGATTACTTCCAAACAAACTGCATAATATACTAATACTATATATATTAGTTTCACGGCTTTAATGCACTACTGCATCACTTCCAAAAATCTGTATAATATACTAATGTTTTGCATTAGTTTCACCGTTTCAATAAACCACTGCACTGCTTCCGAACAAACTGCAAAATATTCTAATACTATATATTAGTTTCACGGTTTCAATGAACTACTGCATTACTTCCAAACAAACTGAATAATATACTAATATTTTGCATTAGTTTCACGATCTCAATGAACTACTGCATTACTTCCAAACAAACTGTATAATAAACTAATATTTTGCATTAGTTTCACAGTTTCAATGAACTACTGCATTGCTTCCAAACAAACTGCATAATGCACTAATGCTATATATTAGTTTTACATTTTAAATGATCTACTGCATTACTTCCAAACCTTTTTCTCCCACGTTATGCCTGTACATTTAGTGCCTACCAGACCCATATTAATATTGATTATATATATTTTTCTGCAGTGTGATGCGCTGAAATGTAGTGTAATGTAGTGCAATGTAATATAGTGGAAGAAAATAAAATGCAATGCAGTACACTATATCGCAGTAACTTAATGTATCATAGAATCCTTAGCCAAGGTCATCCTAATATCATTTAGTTCAATTATGAGTTCTTGGTTATTGCTTAATTACCACTTTGTCACTACAAACGTTGAAATTCATGTAACCCATTTCATATCATATTGAATAAACTGTTCTGAGTTCTGAGTTCTGAGTTCTGAGTATCCTAGTGCAATGCGCAAAATTGTAAAGTAGTATTGTAATGTTATATGACACAACGTGACATAATATAATATAATGAAACATGTGTATGCGCAATTCCATACAACGTACTGTGGTATTGTAATGTAAAATGACATAATTCAATATGATATATTATAATAGGACAGAATGTATTGCAACACAATACAATGCAATATAGCGTAATAACTAATTTATCAAACCCTAAAATACATCAGGCCAGCCTTAAAAATATTTCTGTTTCGTATAAAAGGGCCTTGAAAAATTTGATGAGGCAGGGAGGATTTTTTTTTTTAGTTTTTTTTTGAACTACACATACCTACTATGTAGTACTGCAATATGGGCATCATGACTGATGGACTTAGTATTGATACAAGATAAACAAGATTCCAGGTTGAAATTTTTTTATTAAATCTGTATTAAAGCAAGAGACTGTGCCACAGATGAGGTTGTAGCGGGACAATATATGCTTCAGGCTGGTTTGCTGGCGCTGAGACAGAGTGGCCCTACTCTAAATACACATCGGCTTGGCTTGAATTGGGGTGGGTCTTTTGCTATTTTAAACATGTACATATACAGGGCTTCAAGAAACAAAGGATTAGCGTAATTATAAAGTTGCCCTTTTTTAAAATATCACAGCAGAAAAAGAGTAAGATATCAAATACAAATGTGTAGTTTTAATTTTCACTTGACAACAGCAGGGGAGGGAAGGGATGTATGATTAGGGTTCAGAGTAAATATTACAAATCATGAACGCACCTCTTTTGTGTGTATGTGCAGGGACGTGGATTAAGAGTTTTATTCCTCCATGGTCAAGTCAGATTTAATCTCGGGCAAGTAACAATTAATAGGTACTTGCCCGGTCGGGCAACCAACTTTTTTTTCTCTGGGAACTCTATTCCTCAAATTTTCATGACACAATTACAAGTTGCAGTTGTTTGCAAGGCTGGCTACGGGGGTCTAATCACTTAAAAAATCAGAGCTTTCGCAGCTCTTGCGTGGGGCGCCGATAGGTGATAATAATCGCTAATTGATAAACATTCCAAGTTTAAACAATTACTTGGTCCGCAGTTGTATTCATCAGAACTTTATCTCTGTCAACACAAGCAGACATTTTCACTGTCGCACAATAGTCAATACATACGATTACGTTACGATAGCAAAGGTACCGGCAGTAATGCTGACCGGGGTCACACTACTCACCGTCAGTGTTATTTGCCCCAACGATGTCAAAGCAGCGTCAAAATACATAAAAAATTTGCATGGCGAATTCATCTGCAAATTAACATCAAATGCCATTTATCGGTGTGTTCTAACAGTGTTGGAAAAAATAGGCGCCTTGAAATGACTTCCAGTCACACGGAAGTGACAACGTGGAGTGTATCTGCGGTGAACTGACCCAGTCTCACGGACTGATTTGGGACACATTCGGCTATTCCCGCTAACCCCTACCTTTGCGTATTTGCCTGTGACTCCAAATAATTGTTGCAATTAACTCTGGAATCTTTATTTTCGTATGCTGCACTATAAACAAAGCTTCCCGTTTGCGTGTTCCCTCCGTAAATTACGTCAGATTCACACATGTTCAATGGGCGGAAGCTATAATGAAAACACTGTAACACGAGCCGTGATTGGCTCATTTTTGCATGTGACTCAATTGACCAATCGGGTGATGTGTTGTGCGTCAGACCACATGGCCAAAGCAGCTGTTGGTGTACAGTTGCAGGAAAGATGTGCTCACACTCGCTTCCTGATTTGAAATATTAAAATTTCCGTTTGAATTTGATTTTGGAACATCTTTTATTGCAAGGAATTTGCCAATACTGTATACGCAAATTTACTACGATGTACCGATAGCATTCATGGTAGGTCCGCAAACGATATGCGTTTACATAACTGCTACACGGCGCGTGCGAGTAGCGTTAAATCAAGCCAAACCACATGGCCAACAGTTGCAGGAACAATGTGCGCACACTCGATTTCTGATTTGAAATATTAAAATTTTCGTTTGAATTTGATTTAGGAACACCTTTTATTGCAAGGAACTTGCCAATACTGTATACGCAAATTTACTACGATGTACCGATAGCATTCATGGTAGGTACGCAAACGGTATGCGTTACTCGCACGCCACACGGGGCATGCGAGTAACGTTAAATCAAGCCTGAAAAAAAAAAAAATTTTTGCACTGTTGAAAAAAATATTCCAACCGCAACGTTTTGAGCACACCGGGCGCGTTATACGAAACAGAAAAATTTTTCTAAGGCTGGCCTCAAACTAACAACGTGTCCATCCAAATGCTCTTACCCATTGTTGTTTGCATCAGTATCCACATATTCAATTTTGTATTTGAAGAAAATGTTCTGGCACGTTTTAACTTGATCTGTGAAACCTTTAAATGACCGGGTAATGCACGTATACACGATTTCAGTACTTTCATTCTGGTCATAACTGCTGTGGCATCGGTGAAAGAAAGTTAAGTATCATAAAGCTGAAAAAAACAATATACACCAAGTTCCAGATTCTGAGCAAGAGCATATTCCCTCAAAGACTTCACCATATATCTTAGTGTAGATTTCTGAAAAAAGACACATTTTGCACCTAGTTCCAGATACAGACCAAGGGCATATACTCTCAAAGACTTCACCCTATGTCTTACTTAAGATTTTTTACCTAAAATAGACGAAAAGATGGGACCTTTGCTTCTGCCAAAATGGAATAAATGAGTCGTGGCTTTAAAAAAGTATTTTTGGCCAAACAATCGTATGAAATTCGCACGGGACATATATATACACGGCACAGGTACGCTTAATCAATATCACACACATTCTGGATACACACTTTTTGTCGTACAATGTTCATAACTCTGTGCCACTCGGACATAAATATTTATATTCCGCTCTTTTTAAATACGATGTGTTCATTTTGAATAAAGAGTGACCTGGTCGCCGCTGATCTGGCAAAACTGACTGAGTCATGCTTGTGATGTATAATTGAGTACCTTCAAAAGTGTACTCATATTACTGACATTATGGCAAATGCAGACGCAGAAATGTCAAAAGTATGCATATCACATACCAATTCAACAGTGATTTTCGTTAAAAAAAAAAAAAAAAAAAAAAAATCTTGAACCCAAAAGAATCGCACGTGCAAATCCCTCATAACAAGAGCTTTCATCCAGATAACGATGTTTCTAGTCGAAGGTCAGTCCTTTTTTTCCCAATTGTGGCCAAGTTCTTCCCACTTACTCTGCTGGAGGTGAAAGCATGGTGTACAAAGAAATGAAAAACACTGACAACGGCTGTCACCTGCCAAATATAAAAGGATATTAAGATATATGCTGGCTAAATTCAATCAAAATTAGCTGGCTCTTATTGGAAGATAACCATCAGCAGCCACATATAAACACAGACGTATAATTTCTTCGAAATGACACTGTGGTCAAGAGTGGTTGTAAGCTGAGGACTTGATGTATTAATGTGGTGTAATTTGGCATCAAACTGTTCGCGAGCTCCAGAATATACTGCAAATTCCAAAAAGGTATCTGAGGTACAGGCTCTTCAGGTAAAGATGATTCAAGTAGAGACGTGATATATTAAAAGAAAGACAAGCATTTGACATACTCTTGTGACAGAACGGTGCAAATTTTGAAGATCGGGGACAGATTTTTTGTCTGCTTACTGTCATTACATCTTGTGTATTTGAAACTATTATATAAAAAACAAAAAGATTTGATCCAATATTTGAATGAAATCACGATAATTGCTTCAGCAATTACTGAGTAAGCATTGCGACCTTGGTAATTGATGACAGCTCAATAAAATCTTCCTGCAACAGTTGTTCATATAGTTACTGCTTGTTAAGCTATTATGTCAGAAATAAAACATATCTGACCCAAACTGACTACATAATTTTGACATTTCAAACAATGTATCCTTTATGACTCCCTTCAAGTAAAATTTAGAGTTTTAGTGGGCAATTCAGAGAAAATTACAGGTATGTTTTTACAACTGCAAACTGCGCTGTAGCCCATTTGACATCTACAGGACTAGCCGACACCATTCAAGTTTATTTTCGGAGGAAAAATCGGTACAGGTGTGCCTTGTTTAGTTTAAACATATTTATTTCAACTGGATTGCCCTATAGTACATCGAGATGTCACTAATCGGGGGTTCTCCAGAACATGGAGTGACACACAAATAGTATATTACAAAACACACAGAACAAAACATGAACAAAGTTACCCAACTAACAAAGAAGCTGTACACATGTTACAGATTTGTACCCCGCATACAGGAATCAAAATAAAGACGTCACCAATATGCAAAAGAAAGAAAGATAGTTCACTACGGCTAGAATGCTCACACATATATGTATACACTGTTCACAATAATACAGACCAGCGGGAAAAAAATTCAAAGGACACATAAGAAGTAGATTTGTGTAAGTCAGCGACTAACTCAATGGACATGACTGCTTGTGCATAGCAGAGCTAAGTTATGAAGCATCTTGTGTCTACGATGTATCTGTGGAAAGCATCACAAATTTGTATGTTGAGGGGAATGGACAATTCGTCGCTACCAAAGAGAAGGATATGAGCTAGCCTGTCACTTGCTGTGTGTAAAATCAGATTCGGGTGGACGCCAGGAGCAATAATGGGGATGACGGAGTTGAAAAGTTTAGTTCTTAGAGTTGAATACTTTGGACAAAAGAATAGAAAATGTTGAAAGTCTTCAGTGGGGAAGGAACAGGAACATGTAGGTTGTGGGATGATGTTGACTTCAAAGAGATCAAAGTTAAGTCTCGAGAATCCAAGACGAAGCTGGGTATGACAAATGTTGGCAAATCTGTGTCCTTGGGTCTAGTGAACAGGAACATAGTCCACTGCTAGTAGAGTTGCTTTCAGTTTTGATTTAAATATTTGGAGGGAAATTGAGTCTCTTATGTCAGAAGGCAGATTGTTCCACAGCTTAATAGTGTCGGGAAGGAAGGAGTTGTCTAAGCGATTAGTTCTGCAATTAATGGGACGTATGGAGCTAACGTGGCGAAGGTTTCGAGCGTTGATAGTTGGGGAAATTAGTTGAGAGAGATAGGAGGGTGTTAAGTTGTGATATATTTTGTAAAGAAGAAGTAACTTAAAGTACTTCCTTCTGCAGGCGAGTGTTGTCCAACCAAGTTCACGTAGGAGATTGGCATGTGATGTGTGTCTTAATGCACCTGTGCATATTTTAGCAGCTTCAAACTGTATGGATTCAATAAGATCAGAAAGGCCGTGACCACAATTGTCAAGGAGCACACAGCCGTATTGGTCGGATCATAGTTAAATATAGTTTGATCAGAGCTTTGCGGGAAAGTTTACATTTAAATCTACGCAGAAGGGCAATTCGCTTGCTAGCTTTGGTGGTAATGCGAGTAATGTGAGCATGCCAGGATAAATTGCTACTGAGAGTAATACCAAGATGCCGTATTCAAGTATTGGTGGGTTCATAGTTAAATATAGTTTGATCAGAGCTTTGCGGGAAAGTTTACATTTAAATCTACGCAGAAGGGCAATTCGCTGGCTAGCTTTGGTGGTAATGCGAGTAATGTGAGCATGCCAGGATAAATTGCTTCTGAGAGTAATACCAAGATGCGTGTGTGAGTTTGCCTCAGGTATTTCAGAGTTTCCTAGACGAACGGGTGGATGGTGTGGTTTAACAAGTTTAGTTGAAAATATCACAGAAAGAGACTTGAGAGCTTAAAGATAACGCGCCACATCTTTCCCCAATTATGTATAATTGAGAGATTAATGTTCAGGTGATAAGAAGCTTCGATGGGGTTATTAACAACTTCAAGTAGACTGGTGTCATCAGCAAAAAGTCTGACATCACATGTAATATTATCAACTAAGTCATTAATATAGACCAGAAAGAGAACTGGGCCCAAAATGGAACCCTGGGGCACACCAGCTTCGATACGTAGCCATGATGAAGATTGGCCATGAATAATTACTCGTTGGAATCGGTTTGAGAGATAACTATCAATCCAGATAGACAAACGTGGAAACATGGTCTTATACATATGACGGGTTAATTTCTGAAGACAGTTTTTATAAGCTGTATTTGATTCAATGTTAAAATATCTGCCACTGTGCTGTAGGAGGGAGGAGGTGATCAACAAAGTCACTGCATATCGCTAAATGCTTTACACATTCTGTGAAAGAAGTTTCCTTTTATGTTGTTTGAGTCCGAATGGGTGCTTGGAAACGCTCAACCGCTCCATGGGTTGCGCTGCACTCTATTTAGCTAATGAAGTCATGTGATCTAACAAAAGATAGATAAACTCACCTGACTTAACTGCCATTTTTGCATATACAATCATGAAAAAAAAAGTTCCTAAATTCTCATTTACGGGTGTTTCCCTGGTCCACATGAATGGCATGAAGTAACAACCAGTACTACCAACACTCACAGTAAATAACAACATCAACAACAACAATAACAACAACAACAACGACAACAACAACAAAACTGTTATGTGCGAGATGGAATCTATTTCACTTTTTTGTATCATGATATTTGCAAAATAACATTCCAAATGGGGATGATACGTACGTGTATATATATATATATATATATATATATATATATATATATATATATATATATATATATATATAATACGCTGACACAATGTTTCAACCATATTACTGACAAATACAAATATTTAGTGAAAACAGTATAAATTTCCTTTTCTTACAGCATTTTGTTTCTTTGCTACAGGACCGCGACAGTAGGATGGGCACGCATTGAAAAAGTGACGAAATCTTCTTACGGCGAGCGGTGTGGATTGGTCAGTCTAATAATGCACAAGGCACAGCAGCAGCAGGTACAGCAAATCCGTTTAAGTTACAAAAACAACAATTTATATCAGAGGAAACCAACAAAGATTGTCTCGGTCAAGAAAAATGGGAAGCAATTATTTGTGTTGTCTTACGCATTACTGTGGGGTCACATGTTTAATGGAAGGTTTAAAGTGGCAATTTCTTGTGTCCTTCCCACTAATTTCCAGTGAATGGTCACACGAACGTTTTCATTGCCTGGTAGTGATCAGGTTGTAACAGTGGAGAGATAGCCGGTGTAAATGAACAATGGTCCAGCGGCACATGAAACTTGAAATGCACGAGATTTGGTGGCAGAAGCAAATAAATAAAGCATTTGATTACAAATGAGTGTAGCACCGAAAGTTAAAAGAGGGCATGGATGCTCATGGTAAAATAGCATGTCGACACCGCCCTAGGAGGCTAATGTATGTAGGCGTATCCACAATATATATAAACGTGCCTCATTCTGTTGCTACTGTTTGTTCGTGTTGGACACTGTTGCGACAGAAGAAAGGTGAGTACACGTTTAATAGTTGCAATATAGAAGTAACAATAATTAGAATGATTTTTTTTTTATCAATAATACTACAATTTTGTTTCTGTTGATAGAATTAAATCACTACCAGGCGATGGACACGTTTATGTGACCACCCATTATTTGATTCCCCATTCTATAATGTGCATCAGCATACTCCACAGGTCATACCGGTAAGAAGTGATGCTAAATGGTTTTGAATATTTCAACAGTGATGATATTTTGATCTTTTAGTCTTGAAAGATAGCCTTAAAAACAATTAATTGAAACAGTTGAAATTATTTTGGATAGTAACCTTTTTTTCATTTGTTCTCGCAAAAATATAGACTACATCGGCACAGTCGTAGGAAAACAATGATTAGAGTTAAAGCAGTGCGGACAAACTGCCTGCTATCTAATGTGATATACCGCCAATACATCATGTATTTCTGACAAAATACAAGTCAAGGTCTTAATTCGGGACGAACATTAAGATACTATGTGACACTCGCCCGTTATACGTATATGTTCATTAATTACACCATCAAAACTTTCACATTGTTGTATTAACACTCCCAGGTAGCGTAAAACGGTTTTCTCTGCTGTGGACCACAGTACGTTATCGTAATAAGACTTATCTGGTTTTCACATTAAAATTCTTTTATTAATAAATAGATCTAGTTTAAAACGTTAAAACAGACAATAATTTAAATCCTCGCGCTTTTCAATGATTCGGTCGAAAAATGCTGAAAAGAAATGTGCGCGCTGCATCTTGTGGAAGGCAAACAGAAAACAAGAAATTAACTAGAAAAGAGGATTCGCTTCACAGCAAATCTGTCGAGGAGCTTCAAAAGAAGACCTTTTATTTACTGTCCATTATATTGGCAGGTGTTACAAACCTAAAATGCACATTGAAATTTTGTGTCTATCTGCAAGAGTTTGGAAGATATGGAGCTTTTAAAATTTTAATTCCTGCTAATGTGCATAATTTGATACATCATGACTATTTCAAAGGTTATGCACATTTTCATTGGTAGGTCAGTCACCACGGCAAGGTTGATGGTTTTCCGAATGATAGCGTCCGAGAAAAACCCTGGACAAATTTGGTCGTAAAAAAAGAAAGAAAACAAGAAGGAAAGGAATAAGAATTCTTGGAAAAACAAAATGTCTGGGTGCGAAATAAAAAAGGGGTACATAAGTTTAAAGGATGTAAATTGTCATTTTACATTTGTATCCTATCTTACGCCTCAGTGGCTCTCACAGTATATTATTGTGATTTTCATTGATCGAGGCTGTTAAAAATAGTTTGTATCATGAAAGCACTGACGTGAATTGTCGGTCTGGTTTCCCTACCCTTTGCTCATTTCACAAAATACGATAACTCGAAGCCAGCGAAAAACACAAAAACAACAGCTTGGGAGGCTGCTCATATTTATGAAATTCCATAATTCAAATGTAAACAGTTTGAGGTGAAACAGGAGGTGCAGGAATGGGCCAAAAGGTGCATCCAATGGGACTACATTACGAGACAAACATACATGTATATGTTTTAAGAAATTGTGTTCTAAGACAAATTTCGTTTACACGCGTCACAAAAGTATTGGCTTTCTACGGGACCATCAATTGCCGCCCAATAATAAGTAGACACTTTCGCTACAACTGGCCCATAGACTACGCTGCGTGCAGTGCACAATGGGGCGGGATTGCCATGCTGTATAGCAAAGTTTCAAAGTTATATCTGCATAAATTTGTTGATTTTACGTAATTGTCCGAAACCTGTATGTTTGTTTGACAAGCAGCCCAACATAGAGAAATTGGGGTGATGTTTCACAATTATAGATAAAGCAAGTTCTCACGTTTATATATATATATATATATATATATATATATATATATATATATATATATATATATATATATATATATATATATATATATATATATATATATATACATACTCTTTTGTTGGTATTTATCAGAGATAGGCCCAGTTCAGGATTCTCTCCCAATATATGTTCTACAATAGAAATAACGCTTTTTATTGCCATAATTCGTTTGGCCAGTGTAGGATCAAAACAGAAATATAGTCTCTTCTGCTGGAATAAGTATTAATATCAAAATTAGTAAACATTAACTTTGCTCTAAAGGATAATATACTTACCTTCTCTGTGGACAGCGTTTGATGAAATTAACTTGCGTTTATTGAAAGCTTTTAGCTCGACCTTCGTTAGCTTTGGGGTTTTACGTTTATATTTTCATATGAAGACCCGAGCCGGCTGAGCCGTCCACTGAAGACGTGAGCTTGCTGAGCTGTCAGCTTGAGCCAGCTCGTGTCTAATTTGAGCCCCCTCAAATTTTGCGAGTTGTGTACCATCTCTAGTATTATTGATTTGCAGTCTGTAGTTCGGGGTAGACAAGACTTGCATGCAAAATGCTTTTGGTGTGTCTTATATTTGTCATTATCTATGATACATAATGTATACTTTCGCCATTTAAAACTCATTACTGTGCGAATGAGAGTATTTGTAGATATTTCATGTGAGTTATTTATAACTGATATGCAGTAATTTTTCACCGTGATATCTTTCATTTCTGATCTTCAGTTTTCAAGAAACTTCTAAATCACACGTTTGGTAGTCGTTTCCCCACAATTCGTTGGCAAAGCTCTACCAAGCAATTTGCTGAATGTAGCAACAGGTTGACAAAACAAGATGCTGGGTGCGTATTAGGGTAATTTGCAGAAAATAAACAGAGCAGTCCATTAATGGCATTGCATTATCTGGTGCTTTATCCCGGGTATTTCAACAATTTATTTATAGTAAATGCACCTTTGTTATATAGACAAATTATATTAAGCTAAGTAAGGAGTAGTACTACGGATGGAAATTTCAGAATGCCAGAAATGTGTTTTGTTTCTATCATAAATAGAGGTTTCTCTGACTGTAACATAATTAAAATCAATTCCCAGTATAGAACTGAAAAAAATCAATTCCCAGTATAGAACTGCATGAATGTGCATGACATGTATCAAAACTTTTATGTTGTTCCTGGCAACAGTTGACATGGTGATGCTTCATTTTAGTCGCAGCCGTGATCTATTTAAGATTAAATGTGTCTTTAAGTGAAAAACATATGACTATTCCTTGGTGATTAAAGGAAAGAATTAGCGAAGCTTCTTTCGTGCATATTTCTGTCGGTAGCGTGGCAGTTTTAGGTTCAATAAGACTCTACTGCCTTAATCATTATTTGTCCTTTTGCCAAACTCTCCACAAACTGACTATTAGTTTCAGATGGCCCTTCTTTGACCCATACACCTCTTGCGGACAGCCTCACTTGGTAAATAGTTTCAACTTGTAGCATTGTCTAAGTGGGCTCAAGGTTGCCCTACGATAGGCAAAAGGGCATCCGTTTAACTGGTTGCGAAAATTGGAGACATTCAACTGGCCCTTGATTTCATTTATTTTTTTTTATTTTTTATTTTTTTATAAAACACTACATAGGCGTGGCTGTATCATTTCTCGCTTGAAGGGGTATATGTGATTATAGGCAGATTAAATTCTGCCATCAAGCAATTCAGATTCATCATAACTGGGAAAAATATTGTCGAAAGAAATGGTGACTAATCAATATTCCACCTCGACACTTTGAGACAGACGGTTCTTTCCAATATGAGATTTTTTTCATCTTATGTTTCAATATTCCGAGCTTGCCAACCTGCAATATATATGTGGTCACGCAGCTTCCATGGTGCGTACAAGTGAGCTTTGCTTACTTCCCTTGTGTGTGTGTTTTTTTTTTTTTCGTTTTGTTTTGTTTTGGTTTGTCTTTTTTTTTCTTTTTTTTTTGTTTGTTGTTGTGGAGCGTGACTCTAATTTAAGATTAGGAATTCCGACTGAACTATGTCAGACACGTACGCGATATGATAACAAACATCACATCTTATCTTAGGGAGTGATATTATGCTCAATAATTTTTCCAAGAACGCCTGGCACTTATTGTTATATTTGTATAAGCAGGGACTTGCATTCACGTCTCTGGTATAAGCTTCAAGCACCCTCTAAGCAGAAAGATTTCAATACGAAAGTACCTGATTGCTGAACTCCGAACACTCAGAAAATTGCATATCTTAAACACAAATGCTTAACCTGTTCGCGCCAAAATAGTAAAGTAGTGTCTAATATCGACGGCTTTAATTGCACCTAAAACTTTATCTTTGAGGGGCTGCTGCCGCATATACCTCCAGTCAAGCCATTTGAGCTATTATAAGCTGTACAAAGAAACACTTGGTATGTTCATGCCTTAATACACGTGAAAATGATTTTTTTATCTCGAAATATTTGTCCGATGTTTGGGTCTTTTGTTTGTATATAAACCATTACTAAGCCAAAGTACTGGTCCAATTACCAGCGCTCATATTAGTAAAAACAGACGAAGGCCAAAACACTTGTTTTTATCATACAAGTGTCTCTAGTTGCAGGAATGATAGTCGATGCCAATGAAAGACGAGCTGTCTGGTCAGTAATGCTCATGAAAAGAAAACCAAAGACGAAGCAATAGATGTAGGTCTTTTTAGCAGTCAGCTGGTCGTTTACCTGCTCTCCCGACCATCACAGAAAACGCCCATTCTGACTTGATTGCATGCAATAGGTGATAGAAGTACCAGCGAAAAAAAGTACAATTCCGATGGACTGGCGCTCTGCGATATCTTAATGTGCATGCAATATGATATCGGGTGGCTTAACACTTAATATAAAAATTTGAATTTATAATTAAGTTCTAGCGTACATGTATTTGTAAAATGCTCCCGCTAAATGCCCATATCTCGATTTCTAATCCGTGCTTCAATATTTCCATATCAAAACGATATTAGTAAAAGTTGTGTGAACGCACAGTATTGTTGTGACTAATTACGTTTTCCTTGATTTAATGCCTCAGATCTAATGATTGTATGTCTTTTTTCTGTCTCATTATGGTATATTTTACCCGAGGAAGGAGTACTTTTACATTCTTTGATGCCCAAAGCTAGAGCACAGGGTAAACATTCTGCTGTAACTGAAGTTTCCGTTTGGTGACCATATTCGGCACATACATGTAAGCGTAAGTCATGTCTCATGACATCAGCGTGTTTGCCCTTAGAACGTACCATGCAAATGTATAACGGTGTTATATTCTCAAGGAACAGTATTTTTATGGCGTTAGTTTCGACACTGCCATAAAATACAAGTCGAAAAAAAAAAGTTAAATTTGAAAGTACTTGAATATATTCAATGCTTGTGAGCGATTACGCAAAACTTGTAACAAAGGAATGGTGGCAAAGTGTTGTAGTTAGCAGCGCTGGTCTTGGTTCCACCGGTATTTATACAAGGATCACCAATCTAAAGGATTAACTTTAAAGACGCACGTTAACCTTTACACTGGTGTTCAGTGTCATCGACATGAGCACAAGTTTAAGCGCAATCCATGAACTTTGTCCCCAAGATTAAAACAAATTGTAAACAAAAAAACAAAAACAAAAACAAAAACAAAAAACAAACCAAAACAAAAAAAGACAAAAACACAAAAAAACAACAAAAAAATAACCCCCCACCCCCACCCACCCCCCCCAAAAAAAAACCAAAAAACCAAAAGAAAAAAAACCCCCAGCAAGGTATAATTGTGGATCCGAAACAGCTTCACGTGTGGATCAGCGTGTGGTCAGTTCAGTGTCAGCATTAATAGGAGAACACAAGTACATCAACATTTTTTTGTTTTACTTCTGAGCTTGAACGCTATTGTTCTCAGCTGTTTGCGATCGTCACTCTTTATCTCCTGGTGTTCTTTTTATCTTCACCATATCAGCTACATTATATTGTACCGTAAAATCTTTATGGAGGATGACTGTTTGCCTAACGTACCTAGCCTCGTGAAATAACCATGCCCCTATTTCCGTCAAATAATAATGATGATGATGATGATGATGATGATGATGATGATGATGATGATGATGATGATGATGATGATGATGATGATGATGATGATGATGATGATGATGATTGTTATTATTATTATTACTATTATTATCATCATCATCATTATTATCATTATTATTATCATAAGTGGTACGTCCTGGTCTGATTTTTTCCCCTGGTAATTCTTTTATCTTTTGCCGGGCTTTTTAGGAAAACATTTTCACAAAAATCAAGTTAAAAAGCCTAAAGAAAAGCGCAGTTTATTTTCATGGGAATAGCTATAGCTTAGCTGAAGATACTCTTACCAAAACAAAATAATGTTAATATCACTAGTAACTGCCGAATGACTGATAAAAAAGTCTTCATAGTCAGCGCACCTGACCATCATTCACATTACCACCAAAGAATGCACTAATGGAAGCGATAAGTTTAAACTGATTTTTCTCAAAAGAAAACAAGAAAACATAAACAAGTGATCCTTTAAGTCGCTTAACTCATTTCATACTATGGTCACAGGCCTTGGTCAGCGGTTCTGGCAGTGCCTGGCAAGTCATGATGCAATTGCCTTTGCGGCAGCTGCAGCATGACTTACCAGGCAGTGCCAGAACCACAGACTTAAGACTACTGGCATGTTGGTACTTGAACGAAAGCTCTTTTTCTTTTTCTTTTGACGTCTCAAATCTAGGTACATATACTGAAAAATCAGGGACTGTCATTAAATGAGTTAAGATTGTTATGATATATTATAGCATGGAAAGAGATAAAATCTCAAGATGATATTGCATCAATGGAACCTTGAACTAGACTGATATTTCCGGATACTCTAAAAGATTTTCCGTGAACCAGAGTCTGTTAACTCACGAGGTTGCTTCAACATGCTCACAAGTATTACACCACAACTCTTGCATCCTCTGTAGTCATTATGTTGAAAATAGTTGGAAAATATTTTGTAACACAAAATTAACAGCCAGCAATAAATCGGAACTTGCCGGGGTGTTAATGCAATTCTTGTGTTGTATTGCTTCCAGGTAAGTCATTAAATTTGCCATCAAATGACAAATTGTGTTTATCGGAAATACTAAAGAGATAATACATCATCGACTGAATCATCATTTAATTTGTGAAGGTGTTCGTAATTAGCGATAACTTTTATTTGCTGTTCATATGACTTCATAGCACTTAATTTTCCTTCTTTTGTGGTAGTGCACCTAACACAAACCCTTTATTTGCACCTGAAGTGGTACGTACATATATATATATATATATATATATATATATATATATATATATATATATATATATATATATATATATATATATATATATATATATATATATATATATATATATATATATATATATATATATATATATATATATATATATATATATATATATATATATATATATATATATATATGTACATATATATATATATATATATATATATATACAAGCTATGGAGATAAGGATGGTTAAAAGTGATATTTGTCCATAATTTGCATAATTTTGAACATAATAATCTTTCGAAACGATGTGCACTGCTATAATCATCATTGTACTGATGGTAGTATTGTTAGTATTATGTGTCCGAGGGGGAAAAAACTCCGGCCAAAATTGTCTGTGAAGAACCAAAAAAAAAAAAAAAAAAAAATGCTTGAAAAACAGTATGTCCATTGTAATTACTATAAAATCGACAATAAATCTGCAGTGCTGCATAAAATATCATTACATCCTTCAGGGGTAATTCAAGTTTTCTCCATTGTATTAAATGAGCTTGGAATATGAACACCACAGGAAGGTTTGGATGTAGATCCCGTGAACAGCAAATAGTTATTGAAGATCGGCGTATATCAATCAATCCCTGGACGATTGAGTCTTAGTGAAAGCTTGTGATGTATATTTCTCTGTAAGCCGAGGCCTTTGTTTTTATCAAATTATCATCGTGTCAGGCCCATGTAGCAAGCTTGATTACTGATTACTTTTGCCTTTACACTTACCCACTGACCGGTGCTGATGGAAAAAATGTGCTAGTTTGACCAAGGCTTGTAGTTTGGAATCCCGGGCACACTCATATTAGTTTTACACCTTTCATTTCCTATCCTCAGTGAAAAAGATATAATGCATTTTAGTTCAATCCTATTGAAGTGGCCAACTTCATTCAGCTTGAAGGCTCCTGATTCTGCAAGTATAGATAATATAGGTAAAGCAATAAACCCGTTTCTGGCTTTGGGCCTTTGAGGTATACTGCCTTCATTTATCGCTGTCCACTGTTATGTAACAATGGGTGGGGCAAGGATTTGCCTGAAGAATACAAAATGGATGCAGACATACTTGGCTGCAACACTTGATGTGATTGATGCTTATGGAGACTTTTCTTGGATTTATAACGCGAGTTTTCCGCAACACTGTGGAACTTACATACATTTTAATATACCTTGGAATTAACTTTTGGAGTCAAGAGCATAATCATGCTTGACAGGACCGTGGAACAACACACAATCCCGGCCTTACATAATGCCATTGTTAAATAGTCCAATAATGTCCAGAATAGGAGCAGATGGGGATAATATAGGCCCTACAAGGTTACTTGTTCCTCACATTGCAACATTCAAATGCCAACACCATTGTAATACGGATTTAAATATGAATATGCTGATACTTATTACTAAATTACGATGTTCCATCATTTACATACGAGTAGTCCACTATAAGTTCATTGTGTAAAGTTTGGCTTGGAATTTACGATACATAATGACTATCACTCGACGTGTAGACTTAGAGGATAGTCCTTCCTATACTTCTTGACATAATTTTAAGTTTTAAAGTTTTTTTTTTCTCTACACGTAGCAATTGCCAGGAAGATGTTGGTGCAGTTATGCAGCCAAATTGGCCAAATTTGAATGTCGATCAAAAGATATAGGCGACGAATAACGCCAGACCACATTTCAGAAAAATAAGCGCATTTCAGACCAAATCAGTGGTCCGCTCTCTTTTGGCGGGTGGACAGTCACTGTTGACTCGCGCCTAAAATCCCTTGGCCACAAATTGCTTTTATAAGCATGTTCTCCTATAAATAAATTTAAATTACCTAAAATTGAGGCATTCTACTAGGTGACCTATTTTTAAGTCACCTTGACCAATGATTGTGTGACCATGACCTATTTTAAGGTCATAATAGTACAGAAAAACATGATCCATATTCATTAATTCCAAACCCAACAATGACTGCAAAAAGATTCCAGACTTGCCAAAGCATCAACATTTCTCTTCCAATACCAATGTGAAGAAACAAATTTCACTCCTGACTTGAGATGGGCAGTCACCCATAAAAGGTAACTGGTGGTTTTAAACCGGTCCTCTCAACCTTAGAAATATTCATCATTAACTGCAGACACTAGTTCTTTTCCAAAGTGTATTGGCCTAACCACCCAAAACACAAATTTCATTACTTCTGCCAAAAATAAAAAGAACCCTGTTAGGCCTATCACTTTTTAGTTCTCCCGACTTGTCAGTCAGCTGAGTTTACAGCACAAAAGTAAAGTAGGCCTACATCGTTTTGGTGATATTTATGAATCTGGAACATTATAAAAACACTCTACCTCCACTATAACTATGAGTCGGAGAACAAAGCCCACAGTACAACATAGCCAATGAAGCAATTTTCAAATAGTACAGAAAAACATGATCCATATTCATTAATTCCAAACCCAACGATGACAGCAAAGAGATTCCAGTCTTGCCAAAGCATCAACATTTCTCTTCCAATACCAATGTGAAGAAACAAATTTCACTCCTGACTTGAGACACGAACTTAAGAAAAGGACGTTTAATTCAATATCTTAATGAAGAATAAATCGAATGACACCAAATGTACCACAACTGTGTATGGTATGGAAGTTTCATATTGGATAATATGGATAACCTTGAATAATTTTTCAGGGTCACCGACGGAGTGCTTTTCAGGAAATTACATTTTGGTTAAAGTCATAAGATTGTATGTCAGCACAGCATTAGGCCCATGGCCCTCTTGTCCACCTTTGGTGTGTTTTTTAGTTTCTATCCTCAGAGTATGAGCGCTTACCTTAAACCGAGTCATACCTTTCCTAATGTTAGAGTCGTTTACCTAATTGCATTCGTCATCATAAATAGGAAACTTAAGTCATTTGTGAAAATGTCGAATAGCGTCATGATCAAGGCATATCCTTTTTGCACACCGATTCGTGAAAAAATAGGATTTGAGGGACCATCAAAAATTGATTGCAATGGTCCCTTACGTACATAGCTACAATAATTCTACATTACTTAAACACTATTTCAGAGTGTATTTCATTGTCGCAGCTGTAATCTTGACTGAAAAGTCTTTCTGGAGCTGCAGACATCTTTTGCTACTCAGCCCTTAGAAATAAAAAAAAAATGCCTTAGGAGTGACTCATCGTGAATTACAAGATCCATGTTCCGGGGCAGAGGACTGTTTACAACGCATACGCCAAGGCAGTGTTGTTATTAAGTTATGCTGATCGTAGAAAAGTGAAATACTTGTTGTTTTTTTATATGTATTTGATAAGTAAACCTTTACTCAACATCAGCCAAGCATGTTTTGCATACTACATCTCCACTGTATTTAATCAGTACTATCGCACGAACTTGGCTACCATAATGATTATTTTTAATTGAACTGAAATAGGTGGTTGATCAGCACGTACAAGAGAAAAGAAATGGCGTCAGGTCCAATCAAGCACCTTTTATGAATGGCAAATTGCAAAAAGCTAAAAATGTAAAGCCTACCTTGCGCATATGAAGTCAAAAATATAAAGGCTAACAGGAAGCTTACCGCAGAGAAGTAAAGTAACGTATCTCGGGAAAAAATCTATAAAGCGATACTTTGAAGACAGATGTGGCCGTACAAGCAACGAATCTTCTTTTTGGAAAGCTGTGCGTCCCTTTTTGAGTAATAAGTCAAACAAAAATCGTAACAGCACGAGCATTCTTATGAAGATAAGACGTTGCACCATGACCCACATGAAGTATGTGAGATCGTTAACAATTATTTCTCATGTGTTGCTGAACTCTCTGCAAATGACGATTCCACACTATCAAATCAATCCCGTAATTTATCAAGTCATCCCAGTGTCTCTACCATTGCGGATGAAATAAAAAACAAAAGCAATACAGAGTTTAATTTTCGTTGAGTTACTGAAGAGAAGTTTTAACGTATATGAAGACGTCGAATCCTAAGAAAGCTACTGGGCGGTATAACATTCCGCCCAAACTAATCAAAGCTGATGATGATATCTTATATCCCACTCTAACTAACGTTATGAACAAATCTATTGAATCAGGCAAATTCCCGTCTGACCTGACAAAGGCTGACATTTTTCCTGTTTATCAGAAGTCTCATTCTTTAAACAAATGTAACTATCGTCCTGTAAGTGTCTTATAATGTATTGTCAAATATTTGAAGGTCTTCTCAATGACCAAATGATTGACTTCTTCAATGATATATTTCACTCTTTGTTATGTGCTTTTCGTAAAAATTATAGCTGCCAGACTCTCCTCGTGGAACTTGTCAAGACTGGAAGTATGCGGTAGACAACCACGAAACGGTTGATGTCATACATATGGACCTCTCAAAGGCATTTGATTCATTACCTCATGATCTATCAATACATAAGTTACAAGCGTATGGCTTATCAAGAAATGTCTGAGAATTTAATTGCAGCTACCTAAGTGAAAGAAAACAAAGAGTGAAGTATGGAGGTACTTCGACCGAATAGACAAACATTTTAAAAGGTGTGCCCCAGTGTGGTATTCTTGGACCCACTCTTTTCAATATTTTCGCTAATGATTTCTTTGATTTTATGGAGGGACACTGTCACATTTACAATTATGCTGACGACAAAACGCTCTCATGTCATGATAACAATATACAAAAGGTCAAATCTAAACTTGAATCGGCATTTAATACAGGTATCAAATGGTTTAAAGATAATTATATGAAAGCCAACCCTGACAAATTTGAAGTCATGCTCCTCTCCCCATTTAATTCTCTCTCAGCTATAAGTGACTTTAGTTTCGAAATCGATGGTATAATTATATGTTCAGAAAGGTGTGTCAAACTACTCGGTGTCATGTATGTAAGCAGTCGGCTGAACCAATAAGTGTTTTAAGGTTTTTTGTCGAAAATTGTGAATTAAAAGGCAAAGCTACTTATTTTCAGTTCTTTTATCTTGTCAAACCTTAACTGCTGTCCGTTAGCATGGCATCTTTGTGGTACCACTGACACAAACAAAATGGAAAAGCTCAAGGAAAGAGCCTTGTGATGTGTCTTTAATGATTCTCAGTCTTCTTATAAAAATCTAATGCAACTTGCTAGGAAGCCTCCACTTTACTTAAGTAGACTCAGGGAAATTTCTATTGAAGTTTACAAAATTCTTGCTGAAGAAAGTCCCCCTTTTCTGAAAGATATATACGTAAAAAGATACAAGTTACGAGCTTCGGGAGAATAAAAAAGTACAGCAGCCTGCTTACAAGTCAGTGATTTATGGAAGAGACTCTCCAAAATTACCAAGTGACCAAACAAATTTACCTTTTGATATAAAGCAAGCTACAAACTTACGCCAGAGACCTAATCAACAACTAGATTGGCCCATCATGTTCGTGCTCAGTTTGTGTTTGTGTCAATTAAGAAATTAATTTTTTGTTTTGAAAATCATCTAGTTTCCTGATTGCCGGATCTTAATATTTTCATATGAGAGATAATTGTATATACCATTTTTCGTTGCATATTTTCACTGTGTCGGAAAATGGTGCTTCGCCGCTAATGTTTCTTATTGTATTTTACTCCACATGAAATAAAGGTCATTATAGCACCCAATGGTTTTTGAATGCTTTCATCTCTTTCACAAATCGACGTATTATTTGTATTTTGATGCAATGCTGATAGTGGTCTGCTGATTGGTGCATCCGGGTCTTGGCCGTTGGTGTGTATTGCTGGGTTTAAGTATAGTTTGGGCTCCCCAGCCCATATAACGTATTAGGCTGGGAAAACGTACCGATCGCATTTGGTGGAGTTTATATGCATGTATATTATATTTATTATAGCGACCTGTGCATCAAAGGAGTACAGAGTATATATAGAACACAAACGAAAGCACCCGGCCTCGTTGGGTTATATATCACTTGGAAATAAAATACATGATAAACTAAAAAAGAATTCTACAGAAAGTATTCTTCCTCCTTCTCCACGCTTCATTTAAATATCTTGCGACATGTTTACCTTCATTTGCCATCAAAAATTCTAATTTCTCTTGCATAGTCTTCCTCTAGATATGTAGACAGTTGTACTTTTCTACACATTCAATCAACCTATCATTGAGCTTATACTGGAATTCAGTAGCTCTTATCCTCTTAGGTCGAAACTGAATAACCGTAGTGATGTCAACATCCGCCTTTAGTCCCCACTTATAAGACCACTTTTCAAATAACATATGAACTTTTCTAAATCATCTAGCTTATCTGCAGGTTGTACAATATCGTCTGCATATAGCAGCGCCCACACCTTGCATCTGTCTACACTTAAACCATTCTAATGGGTTTTTAAGTCAGGTATAAAGTCATAATTGTATTCTAGAGTAGGTTTTGAAAAGAGGTTCAGAAATGGTTGAAGGAAATAGCTGGTACACAAATCAGATGGACAAAAATTGACATTTTATTAAGGACACCTAATGGAATACAACCGTTATTTGACATAGTTTTGACAGATAGGTTTTGAAAAGAGGTTCAGAAATGGTTGAAAGAAATAGCTGGTACACAAATCATATGGACAAAAACTGACATTTTATTAAGGACACCTAATGGAATACAACCGTTATTTGACATAGTTTTGACAGATGGAAGAATTGCACATAAACCGGTCAAGATTTCATAAAAAATACCAGACGTAGAAGGTTTTATAAGCAGAGTAACTGATTTTAAACATGCAGAAAAATATATAGCTGCAAAAAAAATAACATTGTGTGCATACAGAAAAAACGGGTTTTTTGATATGTTAATTATTCTCTTGCAAATATCTGTATCAGTACATATATTGGGATTGGTTATCAGATATAAAATTGTTGCCGGAATAAAAATACATTAATAAAGGCCATTGATGTATAAATTAGACAACATGGAGGATCGGGTGTCCCCTTGTTGCACACAATAAGTAGTTGGAAACCAATCTGTGGTCAAGTTTTGTAAGCGGACACATGAGTCTGTCCACGTATAAACAGACTTTATTGCCTTACATGATTTCCTACTAATATCATAGTCTGGAAGTTTCCACATAAAGCGACCACGGTCAACCCGATCAAACGCTTTTTGCCAGTCAATGAAGCATGTATACGTATACTGGTTATTTGTTGCTCTGTTCCTAATTATAGAGTAAAAATAAAAACATGATCTCTACACGACCTGCTTTTTCGGAATCCATTTTGTTCATCGTGTATTACATTTAGGTCTTCCGTAAAACCCGTAATTCTGTTATTCAGCACCCCTGAATATACTTTATACATACATGATAATGAGTAATGCCGCTCTGTGACAGTGGCACATAAGAATTTCTCCTTTTGGAATGGGTCATATAATAGTCTTACCCCACGTCTCTGGCACCTGACCTGCATCAAAACAAATGTTAAAAAATGAACGTAAAATAGGTAATACATCACTATGTTTGAGTACTTCTTTAGTAATGGTGTCGTACCCAACCTCCTTTTTTCGCTTTAATTTTCTAACATCGTCCTCATTCGTCTTATTGTAAAGAGCTTTGAACTTTTGCTTCCACTTATTAAGAATTACATTAATATCATCAATATACTTTCAATGCCCTATTTTTAACGGGATATCATGTTTATATCTTTGACCACGTTTCACAATGTGGTCCCAGAACTCCTGCGGGTTTTTAGTATTAACTTCCTTAATTTGCAGTACCAAATCTCTTCTATCAGCCCTTTGCTTTTTAACTATCATTTTATCAAAATCATACTTTGCCGTCTTATACGCATGCAACATAGAACCATTCTCCCTGCTGGTGCCTTGACTTTTGACAGATGCCTTCTATGTCTCGTGCATTTCCTTCCATAGTTCAGTCAAGGTATGATCCCAATAAGGTTTACTGTTCGTCAACCTTTTCTCCACTCTCTGGTTCATATCTTTATACTTTAAATTTGTGTCCAGTATAAGTTTGCATAATTTTTAACATGTGGAATCAGTCTTTCTTTGACTATTAGGGTTTTCTAGAAGAACATCTAGTACCTCCTTTATACCACGCCTCCACGTTAAGTTGTTGATGGCAGGTGCTCTTACATATTTCCCCGAATCTCCTGTGATCTATCAAGAAGTATTATATCACCTCATTATGTCATGATTTTCACAAGAATCCTATTTCCAGACAGCGGTTATTTAGCAAATATGCAGCGTGTTTCCTGCATTATACCACCTCCTTATGTCATGGTTTCTCTCTAGTACGCCTATATCAGTTTTCGATACAGAGGTTATTTAACGCCTGTACAGCGTGTACGACTTGATAATAGACAATATTTATCAAAAATATCCATTTAAAGAAGGTTCTTGAATATCCTTAATGAGAACGAGACATCTTTAATTTGTAAATACCTTTATACTGACAAACTTGGATTACTGTCCATAAGCATGATGTCTAACAAAGTCTAACAAAATGCAGAAGATACATGAGAAGTCTCACAGATGTGTGTTCATCAATTTTGCAGCACCTGCGCTAAAGCCTGATCTCACCCTCAGAATCCCACTTTATACCCCAGTAGACTCAGAAAACTATCCATTGAGGAGCGCAAAATTGATGCGAAAGAAAGTCCAGAGTTCCCTAAGGATATACTTGACAGAGAACAAGTTGCTTACGAACTTCGGGATGCACGTAAGCTTTTTTCTGCACGGATATGAATCCAAGACCTGTGATTATAATTCTAATATACCAAGGGGTCAAGATACGGAACTTACTATCCCCCAATCTCAAGCAAATTATCACTATTAAAGATTTCAAAACTCTCATCGTTAAAGGCCTTGTTAGTCTTATAAGTGCGCTCTATGTATTTTATGTAAAACTACATTTTGGTCCGACTTGTTTTTGCTGCTTTAGCAGGACCTGGGGAGCGTAGCGTAACGATTCACGGACTCGTTGTATGAACTTCGTGGTTATCAGTGTGCACTTTCGAATTATTTTTTTTTTCTTAGCGGCGCATAATAGTGCCTCGGAACTAATCTGCTCGGCTTTATTGCAGTCAACACGACATAAAGGTTATATTACGGTTAAATGTTATGGAGGGGGGGGGGGTGTAAGAGCTGACAGCCTGTAGGCGGAGTCGCGCAGAAAAATGATGCGAAAAGTTGTGTCATTTTGTAGTATGTAAAATTAGCGGAACATAGACTTGCACTAAACTGTATTCAAATCGTGTGTTAGTATTGGATTTAAACATGAATATGAAATGAAAGCCGCATGTGCCTTTGGTCATGTGCAAATGCAATTAAATTATGATACAATAGAAGATTTTTGTAAAACAAGACGCGCGTCCAAAATTGAATTTGGTACTGCATTTCCACCTGTTGGGTCCGCAGCGTATGATTCACACTAGATTCCTTTTGTAGCACTTGCATTTTTTTTTTTTTTTTTAGTTTTCAGTTTTTCTTGTTTTTGCACTTGAATTGAGGGATTAATTTTCACATGTAGATGATTTTGCAAATATGTAAAAAAGTTACACATTTGCGTAAAAACTTGATGAAACATATTTGAAGCGGGCTTTTATTTTACATACGAGAATCAGATTTATAAAGGTCTGCAATTCTCCTACGCGTGTGTATGAATAGGTATTATGAAACATATGTGTAAGACTAGTTCATATATGGATAAATCTTTATCTTATATGTGAGAAATTTATCTCTTTATTTTGCAGAATACGAAATATGTGAAAAGGATTTATATATATATATATATATATATATATATATATATATTTATATAATCAAGGATTATTTGCCAAACCGGTTCACTGTGCCAATGCTTGTCTAATGGATATTGTCCAAAATTTGGAGCAATGGCATAATTCATGCCAGTGGGCAAAGGAGGTAATTGTGACCTCTGAAGTGATATTAGCGGTTGTATCTCCCCAAGTATTCTAAGCGCTTGAGGTATTTTTTTTTTATCTAAAACTGAGCCCTTGAAATCACATACTGCTGTAGGTTTAAAAGACATCGTGACCTTAAACTGTTTTGCTATTTGACCACCAGGTGACACAGTATACCTCGTTCACAGAAGTACTTCCCAAACAAAACATAGAAGTGGTCGCGAGCCCATTTCCTCTGCGGCGTGTACGTTTGACACAAAGCCAGCGCGGATGCAGACCAAACATCCCAGTAAACAGGCAGCGTAATTCGTGTGTGACTATGTGTTCCCGATATAAGTTTATAGGAATTGCTACTGCTTGTGTATGCCTGGGACCAAGGATAACAACTGTCAGCTGGCCTGGGAGGGGACGCAACACGGATCTCTATTAAAAGAATGACCATTTTAACTGATGTAGATGTTTTATAACATTAGTACTTATACCTGTTATTAAGTTCATGAGAAAAGGGCATGTTATTGGATGTATATGGTTCACATACCACCGCACAGAGCAGGTAGAATATCTAGATTCCTTTATTTATACAATAATGAGATGATTATCAGGACTTGTCCAAATTTTGATCATGGAATTTGACTTTGAAGCTCAGGTGCTGAAATAGCCGCGTCAGCATAGGCTCTAAACTTTAAAAAATATTCCATTGCTTTAATATTATTTGCCATTTTATCAGCAATCAAGCAAAACCTTAAAATTTCTTTAATTATTACATGTCTTTATTTTCAGATACGACATAATTTTTAATTTATACGCAATGGTTGAAGTTGATAAGAATAACTTCAGCAAATATTCAGCCCGAGTTGCGAGATTACAACAACAACTACTACTAGTGATACTAAATGAATTAAATACGATGCAAACGCACGACGGGATATTGCACATTACAAAATGAGACACAACCACAAAATACAACTGCCAAGAGTCCATAAATTAAGCAACTAACACACGAAAAGATAAATGTCACTTGCATAGCTTGACGCCGGCAGGACACTGGCATATTCATTTGTTTGCTCCAATATACGCACGGTATGGAAATTGAGTAAGAGCGGGAATATCTAATTCCAGCGTTAAGAATATCTTTGGTAGCTGTGGGCCCGAATATTCCTAACTGTCGCTCAGTTATTTTACAATGTGTATAAATAGCATATCACTATGTTTTTGTTATTCCTCCATGCTGTGATTATGCAATTTCACTCCATTTTGGGCTCCAGGTTGTCATTTGAAAAAAAAAACTATTTTGCCATATAAAGTTATAGTTTAAAACTAATTTGACATGAGAAAAATGCAAAGTACCAAGTTTTACATGCAGATACGCTCACTAAATCACGCGTAATGACATATAGAAAATAAGTACAGAACCAGTAACTTTCCCACTGATCATAAAATTTACTTGCTCGTATTTACATTTGAGGATTTATCCGTTGTATTGGGAAGTCATGGGCAATTTTTCAATGGAACACTTTCTGTGGCTAGTGTGTTGAGCGAGATTCAAAAGTGACAGAAACGCGAATGGTTCGTTTTCTTTCAGCATTGGATCGGGCAGTTTCATTTCAACGTATACATGTCTCATGAGTAATACACTCATTTATGTTTGTAACCCTGATTGATTTCGACTCACCACGTACATATTGGCATGATGCGGTTAGGGCGGGAGAATATCCACAGTAAGAGGTCAAAATTTACGCTAATCGCATGGAACCTGAAAGACTGCAAAGACAAAAAAAAAAAGTACCAGAATTTGAAAGTTACATAAAACACACTATAATTTCTCCTGTAATAACCTACATGCAACCGGATCTGGACGTATAGTTGGCTACACCGTTGAACGATTCAAAATTATCGCCAAATGATTTATCTATATCTTTTAATGTTTAATTTAACAATATTTCTGTACCAGATTAACGGTATCTCTATATGAGTGAGCGATAATGATAAGCCATTGTCTGATGTCAATAGATGGATGAGCGACATCGCTTCATCATTCAGTGATATCAGCCAAAATAAATAGTAATACTGCAAAATATTAAAAGATGTTACTAGATATTTGGCAACGTTACCATAAGATATAAAATATCACCAAAGTCGATTGAATTCAAGCACATCGACGTGTGTCCAAAATTGGCAGTGCAGGAGTTAAGGTAAATGGCAATATTATCATTGTACTATTATTGAATTGAGCCATAGCACTGACACGAGAATGAAAGATTGTGTAGTCAGCTTGGATTTTGACAAATTGACTCCATATCTTGAACCGGAAGCCATTGACTCCATACCTTTTCCCCGGAAGTGTAGATAGGCTTTCTTTGTCTAAAATCAATAATGGATTTGTTGCATCATCAAAGACTGTCGAGTTCGTTGCAGTTTGAGGTCAGCAGTGCTTTGTTTCGCAGACTGATCATCTGCTTAAAAATCTGTCAAAACCAGATATTTCGACTGATTTGTGATCCATATTTGCCGTGCAGCCATGGTTATTGATCAGTTTCACGTAGAACCCTCACTCATGTAGGCCAATGCAAGTCTGTATTATACTGCCCTCACGTTGATGAATATTTTTCCACTTGTATGTCATTAAGTGTCAACTGTCCCAAAATTAAACGAACTAGACTATCACAAACACACTTGCCTAATCGATTCTTTCAGATGACTTTAGTTTGAAGCAAGAAGTTCAAACATGTATCACCACTTTATGTATCTACTAAATTGTTGATATATTTTTCCTCAGCGTCACAGATTCTTTTCTATTCTTTCATTTGAGTGGATCCAAGCACTTTGCCCATTTCATATCTGCAGGACACAAGAAACGTCACTTCCGCCTTTTTCGTCTTATATGCAATAACCAACATGTCTGATATACTTCATGCAACAAATTTTAGTTTGGTTTGACAGTACATGTTATATGCGTCTCTGAGAAAATAGGTTTTTAAGCCTGTTGCCAAGTGCCTATAAATGAACCACTCATCTGAAAGAGTTCGAAACTCATTTAAGTTGTGATGGGTAAGGTTGTGTGCAAATTGCCACATACATAAAGCTGACCAGATACGCGAAGGAAAACGAAAAAGGGAAAAATAGAATTTTGTGCTCAGTCTAATCAACTCTAGCAAACACGAAAAACATAAATAATGCAAAATAGCGCTTTACTTGAGTAGACAGAAGTTTGTGCATCGTTTTGCAAAAATCAAAGGTCAACAAGGTGAACGGTTTTTTGTTTTTCTGGGATACAATTTAAGTTACCCACAGCATCCATATCCCATATATTTCTAACAGCTGGCGTTCTTTCCCAAGGGCAACTACCACTTATCTGCAAGCACCTCCGCCTCGTTTTTCTCTTTCTTCACTTTTCTTTTTGAATTCTTGAACTACACTTGGTTCTTCTATACGAAGTCTTTTCGTTACGCAGCCTGTGTGTGCATGGCAATAAGGCCCATTTTGTCACTCTTATGATCAGTGAACCTGACTGTTAGGTTAAAGTCTGAGGCTTTTAGTCATCCATCTGCTGCAATCTTCTCTTTGGTTAATCCAGGGAGGCCTTTGGTCTGTCCTCGGATTTCATATCAAAGCCCCGCTGAACAATGGCCTTTATAGATACATATCTATCAGTGCCGAACCCAACTTAGTGCTAAGTGGTCGCCACTATAACATTACCATAGATCTCTTGCAAACAGAGCAGGACACGCATACACAGCCATGCCGCATTACGACAACTTTTATACGTGTATTAATAGCGTGGGCAGACACAGGGAAGACGGTACCAATGTTATAATAACACAGGTCAATACTGTTAAACTGCTGCAATACCTGACACAAAATTATATTGTAACAACACTATAATACATGGCATAAGGCAATGCCGTCCCAACACTGAAATACCACACACAGGAAAATAGACTGCCAGCATTGTCATACCCAACACAAGGCAAAACTATACCAACACTGTAATACGTGCAACAAGGTTATACTGTAACACACTGCTACGCCAGACACTAGTTTATACTGTACCTGGATTGCAATAGCTAACACAAAGTAATACTGTACCAACACTGTTACACTTGACACAGAGCAATAAAGCATCAACAACGCAATGCCTGACACAAGGTAATACTATACCCACACCGTAATGCCTGTTGGATAAGGCAATAAAGTACAAACAACACTATGCCTGACACAATACAATCCTTTTCTAAGACTGCAGTGCCTGACAGAAGATGATACTGCACCAAGACTGCAATCCGTGACACATGGCAACACTGTATTAACACTGTGGTATTTGCAACAGCGGATTATGCACCAACACTGTAATACCTTACACAAGGCAATACTGGATTAACACTGTAATACCTGGCACAAGGCAAGGCTGTACCAACATTAATACCTGGCACCAGCCAAGACTGTACCATCATTAATACCTGGCACAAGGCAAGACTCTACCAACACTAATACCTGGCACAAGGCAAGACTCTACCAATACTAATACCTGGCACAAGGCAAGACTGTACCAACAATAATACCTGGCACAGGGCAAGACTGTACCAACAATAATACCTGGCACAGGGCAAGACTGTACCAACACTAATACCTGGCACAAGGCAAGACTGTACCAACACTAATACTTGGCACAAGGCAAGACTATACCAACACTAATACCTGACACAAGGCAAGACTATACCAACACGAATACCTGGGACAAGGCAAGACTGTACCAACACTAATACCTGGCACAGGGCAAGACTGTACCAACACTAATACCTGGCACAAGGCAAGACTATACCAACACGAATACCTGGCACAAGGCAAGACTGTACCAACACTAATATCTGGCACAGGGCAAGACTATACCAACACGAATACCTGGCACAAGGCAAGACTGTACCAACACTAATACCTGGCACATGGCAAGATTGTACCAACACGAATACCTGGCACAAGGCAAGTCTGTACCAACACGAATACCTGGCACAAGGCAAGACTGTACCAACACTAATACCTGGCACAAGGCAAGACTGTACCAACACTAATACCTGGCACAAGGCAAGACTATACCAACACGAATACCTGGCACAAGGCAAGACTGTACCAACACTAATACCTGGCACAAGGCAAGACTGTACCAACACTAATACCTGGCACAAGGCAAGACTATACCAACACGAAAACCTGGCACAAGGCAAGACTGTACCAACACTAATACCTGGCACAAGGCAAGACTGTACCAACACTAATACCTGGCACAGGGCAAGACTGTACCAACACTAATACCTGGCACAGGGCAAGACTATACCGACACGAATACCTGGCACAAGGCAAGACTGTACCAACACTTATACCTGGCACAGGGCAAGATTGTACCAACACGAATACCTGGCACAAGGCAAGTCTGTACCAACACGAATACCTGGCACAAGGCAAGACTGTACCAACACTAATACCTGGCACAAGGCAAGACTGTACCAACACTAATACCTGGCACAAGGCAAGACTGTACCAACACTAATACCTGGCACAAGGCAAGACAATACCATCACTATTATACCTGACACTGTAATACGTCATAAATCACAAGAGTGCTTCAAAACTCTGTCATGACTGACAGACCACAACGCTGCGTCAAAACTCTGTAATTCCTGATAGACCACAACGCTGCATCAAGACTCTGTGGTGCCTGACAGACCACAACGCTGCTTCAAAATTCTGTAATGCCTGACAGGCCACAACGCTGCGTCAAAACTCTGTAATTCCTGACAGACGACAACGCTGCATCAAGACTCTGTAGTGCCTGACAGACCACAAAGCTGCATCAAATCTCTGTAGTGCCTGACAGGCCACAACACTGCTTCAAAACTCTGTAATGCCAGACAGTCCACAACGCTGTTTCAAAATTCTGTAATGACTGGCAGACCACAACGCTGCTTCAAAACTCTGTAATGCCTGACAGACCACAACGCTGCATCAAGACTCTGTAATGCCTGACAGACCACAACGCTGCTCCAAAACACATTAATGCCTGACAGAACACGAAATTGCACCCACACTGTAATATCAGACACAAAGCAAACCGTACCAGCGCTATTATACCTGACACTGTAATGCCTGACAGAACACAATACTGGCACAAAAAATTCTGTTATGCTTGACAGAACACAACACTAGACGAACGCTGTAATACCTGACAAAGGCAAGGTTGTACTAACACTATTAAACTGTGTACCTGGCACAATGGGAAAAAGGTCTGTGACAAAGAAGTCCTCATATAAATACATATGTGCTATGGTAAAATAGTTACAGTACAATTTGTTCCCATATGTTACAGCGACCAAAAAAAAAAAAAAAAAAAAAAAAAAAGAAAAAAAAAAAAAATGCTGAGACCCCCCCCCGTTGGTATTTATCAAACATGGTCTTTTTCGTTTAAAAGGTACGATTTTTAATTGTATAAATGTTTTAAATGTATTTTAGTACAACAATAAAGAAAGACAACAACCTATATTTACCCTTTTACCGTTTCAAAGGGTGAAAAGGATGGGCAAAACATAGGGACCAATAGGATGTATTCATATCTAAATGCGGTCCTACTCTAACCCCTATTGAGCAAAAGGGGGAGCCACCTGCATCAGGGCAGATCCATGTATTTAGCATGGTCAAAAGTACTTTCTCAACAAAATGGACAAGACAAACACACAATAATCTTAAGAAAATGTATTAACACATATTTGAAACATAAAGGATGCCTAAAATAATTAAAAATGGGCTCTCTTTTGGTTGAAAAGGTGTTATTTATGGATGTTTATATTATATATAATAAAATCTGCCCTGACCATGGTGAAAGCATCAGTCTGTTGCCCCGGCAACACAGTAAGTGAGCAGGATCGCAGTTAAATGTGAATGTCTCCTATTGACAAATTTGTTCTCAACAAAGTCATTATACTTACTGGCCTCATATAGTAGCACGACCTTCCTACTAGCACAATGTGTCATAGATACAGGAAAAAGTAAAGAGTGTTGAATCAGGGACGTGCTATAGATAGCACGTCCCTGGTTGAATAAAACCTACGCTTTGCTTAGTTCTGTAGAAAATACTCTGTAATGCCATGGCTGTTGTATCGACAATTAAAAGCTACGGGATGATTCACATATAACAACAAATCACAGCATTTTATGTAAACATCCACTTTATCAAAGTATTTGTGTTTTCCTCTTGGGCCTAGCAAAAAGAAAGGCTAAATAAATATTGGTATCTTACAGGGCTTTTTTGCTAAAAAAGACCAAACTTGTCCTCTATTGTTCTGTATAAAAGTTTGAGATTTTGTCGATAATTAGCGTATAGTCTGCATCCATGCGTATTACAATGTGGGGGGATTTTCTTATTTGTTCTCATGTTTGTGCTTTCAGTGCCACTGTCACAAATACCTCGCATAAATTGGAATTACATGTGTACTTAAGATGAAGAAATCGAGCAATGGCTCCACATGAGTACTCTCCTACAAATCCTTCTGACCATATTTACTTAAAAAGCCCTCAAAATATATTTACTTGTTGCCAGTATGTCCATAATAGAATAGGGGAGGCCTAAACGGACCCCCCCCCTCCTTGAAACTTGTTGATCATCCGCCAAACAAACAGGATATTAATTGATTTTATATGGTGTATTTATGTGACACGTAAACTTTGACTCCACAAAGAAAGTACTAAGTGGATACTATATAAACAGGACTAAGTAAATTGACGCATTTAGTAAAAGACAATTTAGGATTAAAAAAATCGAAGGGAACGTGTCTATGTGGTGCAATACAGCTGAAGGCAAAAATTTTATCAAAGCAACTGGAAGACTATAAACAATCACATATGTCATGTTATGGCTTATATGAGGAAATTCAGCTACACAAAAATATTCCTCAATAGTCATTCTCTTTCACCCCCTATAAAATGTTATGTTGTTGTTTGCAGTTATTTTGTTAGTTGATTCTGCGTCTTGTGCATCCCCCCTTCTGCATAGAACAAAATGACAAATACAGAAGCCCTTCTTCCAGTTATCATTATTTTTCACAAAAAAAAAAAAAAAAAAAAAAAAAATGGAAATTATAAATATCTAAGGCAAACATAAGATATTGTCCATCTCTAAGAACTTTGGTGGAGCCACCCCAACAGCACCTTTAATCCCTTCGTAATATGATAAGCGAACAAAAGTTGTTGTTTTTTTTCACCGCCGAACCTCTCAATGTCTAACTATTTACTATGAGCCTGCATAACACTCTTCAACAGATGAATTTTAAAGGAAATATGTAAAGAGATGCATCTGCACAATGGCTACATATTATCAATTTTCCTAGCCTGACCCAAGTTACAAAATGCGCACATCCGATTGATTACATTTTGCTGCCATGAATTCTTGCAAATTGCCTGATGTAATGACATCACATTTTAACACAACTGAATACAAATTGCCAGAATATTAGAAATTTCTGTCGATTTTGTATTTCGGGTAAAGTAGGTATCACAGATAGCCGAAATACATGCATTGTAGATATTGATCGAAGTAAGTGACAACAAACAAATGCAAATGTGTCTGCGTTTCAAACTGAATCAAAAAGCAAGACAAAATATCGGACACTACCTGTTGTCAAGACATATACCTTTCAGGCTACGCTAAGTAACACGTTATAGCTGTAGACAAGCATGTGGGCGGACTCAAAGCCTATATAAACACAAAACATCTGACGCTGATATCCGTTTGTGTGCGTTGGGATCCTGCAGGAATGGAGGTAAGCATCTGCTCTTCTAAAATTATCTGTTTATGCATAAATCGTCAATTCGGTTTTGTTTCCTCATAGTATCTTTCGAAAAGTCCTATTTGCATTACATGTCAATCGAAATGAACTACAGGGATGCGTGTAACTTTTTTTCATAGGTATTCATCGACTGACATAAGATGATTTATATGTGAAAAATGCATTATACATATGACTCGGTGATACTTTCGTCCAGAATGATAACAAAGTTCATGCTTTTATTATTATATATCACCTACAAACTGTAGTAATTCACAGCGCGCAATATAAAGTGCAGCTGACGCATTTATTTCACTTGATGTTTTCATCGGAATTTTATCTGCTGTCCGCTGGCCACAGTCAGAAGAACACGATACAGCACACCCTTGTCCTGTATGTCACAGTATAGTTTACGTGTGTGTATGTATATATGTATGGACGTACATACGTAAGCACGCACACAGACACGTGCGTGCGTATGTAGGTATGGATACATGTATGTATGTTATACATATATATATATATATATATATATATATATATATATATATATATACATACATATATATATATATATATATATATATATATATATATATATATATATATATATATATATATATATATATATATATATATATATTTGTAAAGGTAGTATTAAAACGTTTAAAGTCGTTCATTAAATTGAATGATAACGTTCATACGTGTATCATTGTCGGTATATATCGCAAAGGTTTCAATAATAAGGTAAGGACATCGCCTTTGCTATTCTTTCTTTGTTGTAGGCTGCTTTATGAAGGATAGCTGTACATGTCAACCGTTTTTGGGTGCTAAATCGGTTTCCAATTTATTCTAAAACATTTCCATCAAACGTTGTAACATTACCAGCTTGTCTAATGGTACTTGATATCTGGTTAAGAAAAAATTATGTATTGATCTTGACTCAAAAACTAATGACACATTCTTTTCCGACTTGCTCTACAAATTGTGCTGGTAATATCCAAAGATTGTTATCAAGTTTAGTTGCAATAATTTTACAGATTTTAGACTTGCCTGTTTTCCAACTTAATTTAATCTTTTGGTATTATTCTGTTTTAATATTCACTTTCAGGTATTTAAGGCTTATATGTTTTCTGCCAGGTTCAACCCCCAGAGCCTATCGGTAGCAAGCAGGGGCCGACTACAGTTACAAGTTTGCCTAATTGTACTTAAAATGTGGTTAAGAAAAATTATTTTTGGATAATATGTTTTTTACTTAAATGCTAACGTCTGTCATTATTTTCTGACACACCTAAGTACACATTTACTGAATGTCAAAAAAGTACTCAAATTTGACAGCATTTACTCAAATGTAACAAACCTGACCCATTATGTTGAAACATTGACTCAGCGTTGGCAGCGAAATGGAGTTTATTGTTTGGAGACTCTCAAAGTGATGAGCAGGTGTCATTATGGGGTTTGATTTACATTTCTAGGACAGGATATCCATTATTGCAGTACTTCTTAGGGTTTTCCGTTGGTTTGTACAGGTGGTCTAGCTTCAACTGTCTATTTCAAATGACTTGGACTGAATATAATGCCCCTGTTTGTTTATAGTCCAGCTATACACTGGCAGGTGGTCTAATTCAGATACCGGTAAGCTATCCGGTTAAAAAGGGAACATAATGGTTTAGGGGTAAGTGAAATTGTTCCTATCTAAACTTGTACTATACAAATTTAGTAATTATGTTTGGTTTGACAGGTGTTCTTCATTCATAATGCAGCCCTGCATTCGTAAGCAAAACTTCACGAATTTAGTTAATTCATCCTTTGCCACGTTCATATTTGTCCATTATTATGTGGGTTGTATTTGCTGAATATTTAGCTTGGACAAAGAGCCGCTACTCAGAGAGACATGTACGCGTGCAGAGTGAAAAAGGCGTCCAAAACTACCTTCCTTAAAGAAAGTTTCTTAAAAGAATCCATCCTTCAAGATCATTCTTCAGGGATCTCATACTTCTACGCCCGGCCGTACCTTTCACGCTTTTCGCCGTATATGTCTTAAAGTCGGACGCGAATTTCATGCTCTGGGGCGTCCACCTCTTAAAGGCGGCACTGGCCTGTCCAATGGTTGGGTTGATCTCACAGGAATATCCTTTTCATTAGTTTCAACTTAGCGGCCGTTAGTACGGATATATGGTGAAGGGCCTCAGGAGCATGATGTGTGCTTTATACGCCATGTACTTTGTACAATTTTTAAACACGAAATCAATGATTTATGAATTTGAATAACGCTTGATCGGGCTAGTGTTTCAAGCTTTAACTCACTTGAATTACCTATGGTAATAATTTTAACCTTAAACTGCCCTCTTGTGGGCTTCATACGAAGCATTAGAGGTACTTTTAGCGGAATCTTGTGAACGGACGAGTTTATCACAGGCCAAGAATATGTCTCCTTAAGGGAAATCGGCAAAATAAAAACATATTTGGATCCTTAAAGACAACCGTTTATGATTTTTGACTCCATAAAAGCAGCCTTTTAGCTTCCGAAAGACTGATTTCACGAAGATTTCATGCAGCACGGGTAGCGGATCCGAAGCATGTTCTGAGTTACCCGCTGAAGACCCTTTAATTTGTTTGGGCTAACACAGCCTATGTCAAAATTTTACAGAGGAACTTGTGCAATATGGACAATAGTACTTCCATATGTAAAGAGGTTAGACAGTGAAAGGTTAGCTTATGTAAAGAGTTCGGATTGTGGAATAGGGTAATCACCACTAGGAATTGGTTCCGGACAAAAGATCAGAAATATAAATGGTCAGTTAGGAACTTGAGTATCATATTTCATAACTGGGAGTTGCTACGTTAAATGTTACGTGTCTGCTTGATAAACAGAAGATAAAGATCAGATTTGATTTCTGTGAGCTGAGGACACCATAATCAAAGTGTGTGTGTCAACAAACACTTTTCTGTTTTTCTGAAATTCTTTCTTTCTTCTTTACCGGCGAATTTGTCTGACACTTTTCTCTGACACTATTCTACATAGAAACTCCAAACTTGGCTTGATTGTTCCTCCATACAAGGAGTTGGCCTTTTTGTAACGATGAATGTAGATGTTTGAAATTCTGCAAAATAGAGGCATTTGAAATTTTAAATATTGAATATCTTTAAAAGTATAATTGATGGAGCAGTCATTCCAACTTCTACTAGGGGGTTATTGACCATTGCGCACCTAATGAATTTAAAACAAAAGTTGTAGCAATTTAAATTATGCTCCTTAGCAGCATTTGAAATGTTTTATCTTGAATATCTTCAAAACTATTAAAGACAGAGATGTCATTTTAACTTCTACTAGGGGGTTATTGACCATTGCGCATGTAATGACTCTAAAACAAAAGTTGTAGCAATTTAGATTATGCTTAATAGCAGTATTGCAAATTTTCAATCTTTAATAACTTCAAAGCTATAAAAGTGACTTGTTGGGAAGCAAATATGAAAGCCATTGCATGCGTCATGCTTGCTCTGTCCGAACGAGCGGAAACCAAACACAGAAGCTTGTAAACATACAAAATCTGCGCTGAGAACCTGTTGAAGGATGATTATATATAAGGAGGCTCGGTACTTCTTCTGGGTACCCTGGGAATTTGGATCTTTTTACAGTCTATCAAGATAGGTGCGATTGAAATGGCATATAAACACACAGACACAGAAACACACACAGAGACACATACACACACACACGCACACACACACCTCCTGACAGACATTTGAAATATTGTGACGTTTAAGTAAAGGAACAAAGACGAAAATTTTTTTTTTTCTGATGTTGTGTACGTGAATGCCTACAGGGAATCATGATTAACCTAAAAGGTTATGGAATATGGGCTAATAATTCCTTATGATATAAATACTATATTAACGACATCTGCCTCTTATTGACAGTTTTAATAGGAAAAAAGTTGTAGATTGAGAGTAAACGTTTTGGGTATGCAATTTCATAATTACCTTGACTGGTAAGTTGACGATCAATACAGACACTTACAGTTAGTGACATTCTCCGTAATGGGCACCTATTAGAACTCTCATGTTTGTGTTGATTATCAAACACAAATGAAAAAATGTATAGGAGACTTTAGAGTCTCTATGAAAATAGGATGACCACTAAATTCAGCACTTTTGACATGATGCTTCAAAGTGACTCTCTTCATCTTTGTTTTTTTTGCTAATACCCTGATGTACATATATCTGATAAATACGCTGCCGTTATCGGAATAGTATTTGACGGGTGTTATGTTAATACTCCTCTAGATGGGAAGCAGCACAATGCCAGATAATAATCTGGGATAATTAAACGTGAACGCGGCTTGCCCTCGCGAAACCCTACCACAGCACTGAAGCAGAAATGTAAATGTTACCAGTTGAGACTCGTTTTCATGCCTCACATACAAAATCAGATAGCTGGCAACAACTTTTTTCAAGGCAAGAGATACGACACCGGATGGACAAATGGCCTTTCCTTTTCCTGATAACAGAGATATTGCGTAATTCTTAAGTGAAACGTAATGTAGCTAGATGACAAGGTTTTTTACTTTTTTTCTGATGGCAGAAATTGGGCATTATATTTTAATTATGCAGCCTATTCCTGATTCCGATGACGTTGGTAGCAGGCACTATTTATTGTGTGATCTTCATTGCTAATCAGACGGGATATGTATATATACTGAATGTGCCTAATTTGACAGACATATATTTTTATATTCACATTGGAGAAATGGGAAATGAAAGTGTTATTTACCATTCGCAGTACTTTCTTTATTTGATATCAATTTTAAAAAAAATCTGCATGAAGGTGAACTGAAAACGTGCACAAAAACTTACTTTTTGCGCTTGGGGCCTCTTTATTGTGATATCATTAATATTCTGGTGTTAGCGTTTTTTGCCATCCTTCTTCTTAACCTAGGCTAAGCATGACCGCTAATTGAAGAATCAAACTGTTCCACTGGTAAGACATTTGTAGTTTTTATATTTGGCATAATGTTTTTAAATATAAAACGGCTGAGGACCTACACACACCCTCTATATTCATTAGCAACGTCTCATAGCATAAAGTGTAAGACCTTACTTCACATTTCACAATAAATGCAATATCTATAGATTTGTGTTCAATATTGAGAGCAAAATTTGGAGAGGAACCGTCTACTCCCAATAAAAACTACTTGTATTGTTCACACACAGTTCCCATACAATTCGATAATACAGGAACGAACTTTTAACCAAGGCAAACCTACCATCTCTTGAACTACGACACCTACAAGCAACTGCAAAAGAAGCTTTCAAAATAGTAAACAACCTAAATCCATCCTATCTGTCAGACTTATGCCTATTCAAAAACACCCCTTACAATTTAAGAAATACAAAATCACTAGTAGAGCACCATTTGGAGCCACATCACGGGGCCTTCACTCCTTCAAACACTTAAGTGCCAAAATATGGAATAGTTTGCCCCGAAGAACAACCTCACTTACCGATCTTCGTGCTTTTAAAAGGGCCATTAAATCGTGGTGTGGCTTCTCGTGTAAATGTTCATATTGTCGGTCATAAGTTTTATCTTCATAAGAGGTCTTCTTTTAAACTGAAATGCCTTAGTCTTTTTACAAGAGACCCCCTTTTTCTAGTGCTCATGAACCTTTTTTCCTTCCCTTTACATCCCATGTACACTTACTTGTCATTATTGTAGAGCTCATGAACTATTTTCTTTCCCTTTACATCCCATGTACACTCACTTGTCATTATTGTCTATTGTTTACTTCCACTTGCTCTGTGATATGAGCCTGAGATGCTACTGTTGTATTGTTTTTTAAAACCGAGGATAAAGAAATATTGTATGTATGTATGTATGTATGTATGTATGTATGTATGTATGTATGTATGTATGTATGTAAGCTCCGTGCTCATGGCCGTCAAGGTGTAATCAACCATTGAATTGAATTGAAATAGTTAGAACGGTGATATTTTGCCAATGTTCCCGATGGGCATTTCAATTATACTTGCAATCCCTTTTGGAAATTGGCCTATTGGGACGATCCGAATCAAACCATAAATTTTACGTTGGGTACATGCATGAAGCATTTGACTGTAAAAACGACCTAAGTGTCTTAACCAGAGATTCGAATGAGGTTTATTGGGAGAACAAAGAATGCACCTATATTCCAGACACACAAGATGGGCGGTATGATCACAGGGGTTTTGCATTCGTTCATATTGCTGGGGATTTATGCTACTGGACAGTAACAAGAACGTCGCTTCCAAAAGGTTATAGTCGGAGTGAATATGCTAAGTATTTAAATGCAATTATGCAATCAGTAACAATTAGGCAATGCTATCCTATGTTAAACACGCTGTGCTATCCTATGTTAAATACGCTGTGCTATCCTATGTCCACTGTGACTACCTACAAAATCATACTGCCAGACGTGTGTGAAAAGTAATTCGTCTATTTTTCCATTGGAAAAAAAAATCTCAGTAGCGCTTGTGTCCCCCAATAATTGAACATCTTTACGCTGTATAGCCTGTTGAACCTATGGCGGTTCTCCCACACGGTCCAGTAGGCAAGATTAATTCCAGTAGCCCAATTATCCCAAACTTAATGTAGGAGGAAACCGGAGATCCCGGAGATCCCGGAGAAAACTTACGGTGCTCAGCAGGGCCCGTATGCATAAAGGTGGTTTATCTGTGGTTTAGCTTATTCCAGGGAACAACCATGGTGTAAAGTCTAATCCGTATGCATAAAGGCGTTGCAAAGTTACCCCTGGTGTAAAGTTACACCAGGTTTAAGAATCCGTATGCAAGAAGGAAGTATAGCTTAATCCATGGTGTAAATGGCCTTAAACTGCCCTAGATCTCTAAACCTGCCAGGGGGATAGTTTAACGGAGGTGTAAGTCCCAGTGGAAGTCTATTTCCTTGTATACGAGGGACCTGTTATGATATGTAACGTAAATAATCATAACACTGTACATTAAGTGAATGTTTATATGTGATAAAATTGTCAAATAGTGATACCAACAGTACGAAAGATAAGCTCCATTTCACATGCCTTGTGCTGTTACCATTAATAAACACAATTGTACTCTGTGTACATTGGTCAAAAATGCCAAATGTACGCACTACCTGAATATTAATTGTGTTTGCTCTACTGCAAATCTCCACATGAAAATACTGTAATTACAGAAATCCACACTGATTCAATTACTAGTATGTAAAACAATGACAGTTTGCTTGAAACTAAATATTTATTGCCTGCAAAGCAGACCAAGTTCCGTCTTACTACACTTAGAAACCATGTATGTCTTAATCAAATGCATAAAAAACAAACGTCAATATATGTTACCCTTCATTGGTCAATGTAGCCGCCCAGGAAAAAAAACAGTGATAAAACCTTTAGAATTATATTATTTTGCCTAAAAACTCGGGGAACCTGTGTTTGCCGCATGTAACGTTAACCTCAGGAGTGAGATGCCGAACTCCACCTCAAGTAATAATAATAATAATAATGATAATAACAATAATAATAATAATAATAATAATAATAATAATAATAATAATAATAACAACAACAACAACAACAATAATACTAATAATAATAACAACAACAACAATAATAATAATAATAATAATAATAATAATAATAATAATAATAATAATAATAAATAAATAAATAAATAAATAAATAAATAAATAAATAAATAAATAAATAAACAAAACTCGTTGCAGAAACTTCCTTTAAAATTGAAATCGCTTATAAATTTCGAGTGTACATATTGAAGGTCCGACCAAGAGTGACTGAATAACTGCATTGCAACCGTACAAAAAAACAAAAAAAAACAAAAAAAACAAAAAAAAAAACGAAAAAAAACCCCCCAAACCACGTGACCATGCTCCGCACTCCCTCTACTTACTTCACCCCTTTTCCGTCACGTAGGCTACTTTATTGCGTAACACATTCAGAAAAAAGTAATTCCCGCCTTACTTCGAAACGCGAGAAAATTTCAATCGTGTTCCATAATACCTAATCCAAGGCCGTATCGCTGCTGTATATTTCACGGGATAGGCCTGTCACTATGACCTTTACCTTTGATCTCTTGTATGATTTTACCTTGACCAGGCCTAATATTCTACACCCTTGCCCCAAGTTAGCCGGAACTTGGTCTGCTTTGCAGACTATAAAATATTTAGTGACTGGTCAGCTATTTTAACAGTTACCTGATATTTATTATGAATTCCACTTATTAAATCAGGCTAAATTAAAATCTTAGTTTGATTCTATTTCCATTCAAAGCAATTTTTCAATGAAAGTAAAAGAATAGTGCCTTCATGTGTGCCTTGATCAGCGCAAGAACAATTTTGAAATAAAATATTTTGCCTCCAAAGCAGGCCCAGGCTGCGTATTCTGGTTTCTCCAATGGTTTAAACAAATACATATAAACATACATTAAAAGTTGTGTTAGAAAGAGGTGAGGTTTGTTTCATATAAGTTAAATGCTTTTAGTATATTGCATGCGAAAAGTTACTTTTTATAAACGTGTGCAAGATGAAGGTTTTCTGACAAGATTTTGTTAACAAATAAATTTACTCGAATATTCAATCATTTTTTATTAAAATTTGCACGCTACCTGGTCTCTCTGTACGGCTAAATGCACTTTGATTGTTATGTTGTGCGTTACATGTCTTTTAAGTATAGTTAAGAAATATGTCTTGAACAAGCCGAAACTTCTTGTGGGGTTAAAGGTCGAGAAATAGGTCACAGTGACCCAATTTTGGCATATGACACTTCGCTATTCAAGGAAGTGTCTACACGCAAAATTAGGTTAGTGTGAGCCCAAGGGAATAGGAAATATGGTACAGACTAGGCCCTACGCAAGGATGGACAGACGAGCAGACGGGTCTGACAAAGCTACATGCAGTTCATGCAACGTACAAAACGCGTATTATGTCTTCACTCATATAAATGATCAAAGCAAACTGTTTGGCAAAATGAATTTCAAATACTTGAACCATAAAAAGACCTTGCCTGCGTTGACATATTCTAAAAGTTAGCATACCATTCCTTCTTTAACTATTGCGAAATGTGTGACATTTCCTCAGATCTTTTGCAATAATATTAGAATCTTTGCTGTAGAATGAAATACATTTTTAACACTAAAGTCCACAGTCTACACATTCAACAAATACAAAGAAAAACTAGACATCTTCAATACGAAACATTGACTGAAGGGTCCGCATTAATAAGGCTGTAATTTGCTTCAGGTGGTCTTGTTATGCCACAGTATAATCAGTGCAAATATCTCTTTTCCGGCTCCATAAAGTAAAAATAGCGTTCAGAGAACGGATTACTCTCGGCGCCCACATTTTTTCCTCAATTATGCATTTTTCTAGACCTCGCGGAAAAATAGTTTACATACAACTTCCATATTATTGTCTGTGAAATGAAGGAGCAATTTTGAATGTGTTCTTGGGCTAAGTTCTGGTGAACCACTGTACTGTGCATCACCCAGTCTGCCATCAAATAAACACTTCAAAAGTTTTACAACAAGTATAAAAATAGGAAGAAGTTGGTTTTGAATAGGAATGTGGTCCATTATGATGTGCATCTGTGGAAAGAAATTGGGGAAGGTGCGTTGGATCCTTCTTGAGATATCATGATAACGTCGTCCCAATGTGCACCACTCATACGGCCTAAAAGATAAATACTTTAAAGTTTCATAAGAAGTTTATAAATACAAAGAAGAAGCCAGTTTTATATTGGAACCTGGTCCATCATAAGATGCAACTCTGACAAAAATTTGGGAAAGCTGTGGTCAATATTTTTGAGATATCGCGGTAACGTCGAAAAGACGGACGGACGGAAGACGCAGCTGACGACAATACCCTCCGGCACTTTATTTGCCGAGGGTGAAAAGTGCCCATACAAACATGCAAAGTATACATTTGATGAAAGGTCATTCACAGAAGTGTATTTTCTGATCAAACGAACTGTTGTTTATAAGACGATTAATTGCAGGATCAGAATTTTTGCCTTTTCCACAATCTACTGACCATTACTTGTTTAAAAATGTATACATTGCATATGTCTATAGGAATACTTGTTACAATATGCAACTAACAGAGGGATAGTGCACTTATAACAGTAGGGTCTAGCTAGACAACGTTCTTTTTTCTCATGTTGCCAATTCCCCTTTTTCTCTTTTTGGCTTTGCTGTCTACGCCTTGTGCAGCCATGGTTGTTGTGACTGGACTTGGGAAAAGGGGGTTATATCGGGAAGATAGAAATTTTAATGTTCTATTAAAACTCCAGTGATCACTTACATCATGTTATCCATAACACAGACATATTTTAAGGCTGAAATACACACATATAAGTTTATTATTTATCATGCACAGATATTATAAGAGTAATATTTCCATTATTGACCACTGTGTGTACCCTCAATTTCATTTTGACAAACATAAATCTAAAGTCCCTTGCCCCCCTCGTCACGTAATGCAATCTGTCAATAAAAGGGGACAGCAGTCACACGACTGTCCTCACTGTGCTCACCTGGGACAGGTCAGCTGGTCAGTGTCAGGAAAGGGGGTTAAAACTTGTATCAAGGTCTTCAGTTAAACAGTGGCGTAACTTCCCCATGGATTAGTTACCCCGGTTTTAACTACACCAGCTTTTATGCATACCAATTTTCTTACACCATGAACTGAGGGGTAACTAAAACTGTTTTAAGTTATACCATGGGTAAGTTACACCTCCTTTATGCATACGGGCCCAGGTGTTTGGGAAGCTTGCCCCATGCGACCACGAACCCCCAACCCCAAAACGCCGTGAAATTCGAACCGCCGGAGGAATAGGACTGAACGCCTGTCGGAGGAGCTTCCCGGGCCGCAGCGTTGACAGGCCAACGCGTACTCGCTGGTCCACTGAGCACCCCCTTGAAATCATGTTAATATGTTTTATCAAGGGAACGCGTCAAGGCACATTGACTTCAGTACAGAAAGGTGAGATGCTGTGAGGTCATCAAACGGCAAAGAAGTAGTTTGGTGTGCTTTTGGTCTAAGATGATAGATAGAAGACCCATGTTTAAAATTGTATCTTCCATGTTCAAGTATTAACACATTTAGTGGCTGACATGCAGCCAAATTGTCAGACAAGTACATCTCAAAACTACAAGTAAAGTATTATGCTTAAGATTTCGAGTGGAATTGAAAAAAAAAACGCGGTTTCAAGGTCAGTGTTCTTATGAAATATTCTTCTGGCAATTAAAGGTCTCTAACATAGGCCCTTCATCACATCTACGTAGGAGAGAACAAAGAATTAGCTGTCTCTATCTCTTTATACTTGGAACTGCTTCAATAGCCTTTCTTGTGGCATGTTATTCTACTAGGCTACATCATCGCATTATAGCATCACTGGTTGGTGATCAATACACGGTATCAAAGTGTATGGGTATACCGTGTAAGATGGCACAGATTTGCCAAACTAGACCTTTCTTGTTCCTCTTTTGGTATTTAAATCATTGAAAGGAAGGCCTGATAAGGTCTGCCAACATTTCCCCCAGCATCTGCAGCCCTCCAGAATCAATAGAGCATCACTAAAACGCTGCGGTGGGAGTTAATTTAAAATAGATACACCATTTTTATTTGAAAAAAAAAATTGTATGCAGTAGAATGGAAAGTCAAGTTGTGATACTGAGAATAAAGTAGGAGTGTGAAGATGCCTTACCGATGCAAGTGCCATACAAGTGCCCTATAGGTCAGAAACCAGACATGATTAAAGTGGACCCACATTTGGGATATGTAGAAGGTCTGAGTATTCAACAGATGTAAATAAGGCTTAAGCAAGTTATACAGAGTTCAAGCAAGTACGATTAGAAAAATCTTGAAAACTACTACCCATGTCAGTACATTTACTCTTCAAGGAAGGAGTGCCATTTGGGGAACTAAGTGCTATGCAGTTCGAAGCCAAAAACCAATTTTAATACAGTGTCTGCACCGACATGAATTGCAAAATGGTGTTTACCAAGGACGTTTTTGAAGGAGATGTGATTGAGTGGACACGTCAGGAAATTGTCTAGTGTTACAGCCAATGGCAGTCAATGTACTAGCAAATGGAAACAAATATACCCAAAATGTAGTTTATGAATACCCTTCTGTACGTGAAAAATTAGAGTTTTGCTGATTCGAGTCGAAAAGATATTTCTTGTACTAAATGATTTAAAGAGAAAAAATGGGCAGAGATAAAATAATGACAAATTTATTTAAAACAATAAGCAATCAAAGCACCTTGATTTTATATTGTTTGTCATCATGCTACATTTCTCTGTGTTGCATATATGTTGACATGTTTTTTTGTTGTGGTCGAGCTTCATGAGAATCTCACAAACACCCAGATCAGCATAAGCAACCCAGTTGACCCTTTTAGTAAAAAATGGATAAAAAACCTGAGCTGAAGATAAAAAAGTTGACTGACTCTTTTAAAACTGTGTCGTGTCACTGTTTATTGTTGAAGCTCATAAGCTTACCATCTTTCTGCATGTAATGACGATTCTTTTTCCCCAGGTGAGACGCTCCCTTTAAACCACTGTTGACCTTTCTAGGTTGACACCTATTTCAAGTCAGGGATGTAAGAAATTCCTCCATAAGGTATTATGCACTACAGAGTCGCCTTTGGGCTGCTGTATCATCACGCAAATGTTACTACTGATGCGGGGCGTGGCTGGGTTATTTTGAAGTTTTTACATACAAAAACTGTATCACTGTCCTGCAGATTCCAGACAATCATTCTTAAACATATAAGTTGTACTCTGTAATTATGATTTTACAGCTGCCCAATAGACCTTTGGCGATGTGTTTCTGAGGGCCATTCTCTGATTCTATGATTGCTTTAATGATTTATTGCGTCTTTTCAGTCCAGCTTCATGAGGGCTTCACAAAAACTAAGCTTAGCAAAAACAATCTGCTGACCTTTTCAATTAAAAAGACTTGAAGAAAAAAAATTATCTTTGCTGTGGTTTCTGGCCACTCTTTCTTCGATGGCTTTGTCTACTTGCCAACCTACTGTGCAGTTAGGGTTCGGACATGCTTGTTGGCCCAGATGTTGAGCAGATACGGTTTGACAAAGCTCCATTCGCCACGCTGTTGTGCCAATGGGATTCAGCCATGCCAATAAGGTTCTACCGTGTTCCATTTGCCCTGCTGTTTTGCCAATAAGGTTTGACCATGCTGTATTTGACTAGCTGTTGCGGCAATATTATTTGACTGTGCTACATTTTGCCAAGTTTTGTGTCAATAGGATTTTGGTAACAGCATCTATATGCTCTGCTGTGGTGGCCATAGGGCTCAGTGCCAGGCATATTCGCCCAGCTGTTCTGGGAACAGGGTTTAACATGTTTACTTTGCCCAATTATTATTTCAATATGGCTCAGCCTTGCTTATTTACCCAGCTGTTGTGCCAATAGAATTTGACCGTGCTTATTTTACCCAGATGTTGTGCTAAAAGGATGCTAAAAGGATTAAGTCACAACATCTATCCAAACGGCCAATAGGGTCTGGCACTCATGTATATTCGTCCACGTGTTGCGCCAAGTTGCCAGTCCGATCTTTAATTTGTTATATTCTGTGGATATGGGTCGTACAGTTGCTCAAACATATTAATGTACTAGCTGACCGACAGACACTAAATGCCATGACTAAGCGCAAGTTTCCCCGTAAAATAAATTACAAAATGGAACAACACAAGAGAGGTACACCAGTCCAAATGTAGGAGTCACTGATGGTGAATCTTAAGCCGCAGAAGGAGACCAGCTTAAAATCTATTTAGCGCGTGTCCTACCCTTACCATTCTCCACAAACACAAGCTGAAGTCAATCCTCCTTTCAGCCAAATGGAATTAAGGCAAGTAGAGGAATCAGAGAGTGCAATTATAACCCCAGGCATGAATCCTTTTTCATAAATGACTGAATAAGAAGTGTGATCAAGGGGATTGTAATAAAGAGAAAGATGTTGCAAGTGACAGTGAACTAAATGAAAACATTTCATTATTTGAGTTTTTAGTTTAAAGAGCGACGTTATGGTAGGTGTCTACAAAGAACATATCAAACCCTATATGGATGATCAGAATGAAGAGGAAATCGCAGAGAAGCAGGTTAAAGAAGATTTACTTGCCAACTACAGCAAAAACACGCGGAGGTAAACGTTAACTCATCCCCCCTGATAGCACTAGCAGGTAGTCAACAGCTTTCCTCGGGGCACTTTCCGCGCATTGCGCGGAAAGTGCCCCGAGGAAAGCTGTTGACTCAGACTGGAAAGTGTTAACTCATTCCCCCTGATAGAAGACCAAGTCAACAGCTTTCCTCGGGGCACTTTCCGCGCATTGCGCGGAAAGTGCCCCGAGGAAAGCTGTTGACTCAGACTGGAAAGTGTTAACTCATTCCCCCTGATAGAAGACCGAGTCAACAGCTTTCCTTGGCGCGCAAGACCGAGTCAACAGCTTTCCTTGACGTGCAAACCCGCGTCAACAGCTTTCCTTATGCATTGCGCCCAGAGCGCGCCAAGGAAAGCTGCTGACCATATGCATATAAGATGGAATGATCTTTCATGCAAGTTTCCTCCAAAATTTTGAAAATAGTTCCTAAATTAGTAAAATACAGTTAGCAGATGACATTTAGATATTAGGGAGAAAAAGCAAGACCCTGGTGGCTAGGCATGCCAAATGGAGGCAGAGGATTTGTACGACGAGCAAAAAATATGATGGCTCAATCAGACATGAGCTGACAGGGAGGCATGGAAATTGTTTTCAGAAGCAAACCTTACGACCCCAACAAAAATGAGAGAATCAAAGTACATGGGGCAATAATTCAAGAAAAAAAGCCATGCAAAACTGGAATAAATGCCACATATGGTGTCTCGAGATCTTAATACTTGAGAGAAAGTGTAAAGTGTCCATTCTGCAGGATGACTCGTCTTGTCCTGAGATTACGTGTTCTAACAATATTTAGGGTAACTGATTACAGCATTACAGACCCTATACATGCTCTATTTTTGATGCAGTAAAAGTGAATAAACGGGTCATTATATGATGCAGCAAACACAAATACGGTTTCTTTGTCATTTTTTAAAATGTAGTCTATGCAGTTTTTTTTACATATGTATGAGTATGTCTATGGTTTAGTGATAACATATGTTTATGTTATCGAAGCCAGTGCAGTTAAGAAGCTCTGGGCCAATGCGACAGGTGTGTGCCAGGTAGATGGGGCCACAGTGTCTCCATCATAAAGACTCTTTGTTATGTTTCAAATTCAATGTTATCCCTTTAAGCGCTTATTTGAGACTGAGTCATCAGCTTTTCCTTAGGCAGTTTGCGCGCAATGCGCGCAAAGTATTCCGAGCAAGGCTGTTGACTAAGACTAGTTTTTGCTTTAGACTAGGCTTGCTGGTATTCAAATGAATGGTATCTTTATGAGAAATGTGAATCTTTTAACCATTATATGTGCAACTTTAATCCGAAAATGACTTTAGCAGTGATTAGCACTTATGAATTGTAGTTATGAATTGCAGAAATCATGAATTATAGTTATGAATTGCAGAAATCACCTACAAAACATACCACCCTAGGTGCATTTCCATATGTTGTGTGTGTTATAAAACAAGAATCTTTGAGGATAGAAACTCCTACTGTTCTGCTCTATTAATTTACTCCATGAACTTGATGGTTCTCAAACAGTAGTCTGATCCGGGGTATACTCGATTATTCTAATTTTTTTTTGCATCGGTATAAAAATATAAGACTATGTTTTATGAGTTGTGTAATTGCAAAAATAGTCCTGTGATAGTTATGATTGTTTCATGTTCACTTTCATAATATAATGTAGTAACGATTACATCACTCCTACTTTGTGCTCACAGTGTCATCCACCAAAAGGCGCTATATGCCATGTTCTCCGAACAAGCATCACATTTCAGATTTAGGTCGTTATTGCTATTGTAACTATGATGTCCAAAGTCTAAATGGACATATTAGGATTAACATTTAGCTTGAAGATAATTTAAAGTGCAGATAAATTAATGGGATTTGTGGATCACTGATTTTACAGTTACACATGTCGGACGCGTCTAAACCATCATATATGTTAATATTTGCTCCAGTGTTTTTAAAAGCTTGAAATGCAATCACAGAAATTGATTACGTTTAGTAAAAAGTGTAAGCTTTAGGAGTGTACTCGCAGTGAGGTCATGCTGGTGTATTGTTAGTCCGTGGGTTTAAAATTTGTGACACTACAATACTGTTATAATTTACATCTCACAATTTGAAATTTGCAATTTTCATTTTACTTTAATTTGGCGTTCTCAATAGAATTCCAAAAGTTTTGTAAGGAACTATGATTCAGAACACCAGGTTGATATACAATCAGGCAAGAGCCTTACCCAGAAAGCCCTGGACGCGTGTTACCAGGAACGCGCCACGTGAAGCTGTTGAGTGTGTGGTGCCGCATGAGTGAATCAGGGTTTATTATGTTGCTAGCCCAGTTCCCAGGTTATATCAACGTTATCTCTAATTGAACGGCAAGAATAAGGGTGTAATCATTCCTCCTGCACACCATTTTAGATATTGAAAGCTTCACTCCCTATGTGACAATGTTGGAATAAATGTGATCATTATTAGGATTGCGGGTACCAGGCAAGAAATGAATATGCGAAGGAGTGTATACATATAATTATTGATTTGTGAGTAACTGTTTTGTGACTTGGTCGTAGCAAAACGGTCATGTCATTCCAATCATCTGGCACGTTATTACGTAGATTTTACGTTTGTTGAAACCGGTTTGTCTCTCTTTAAGCATGTGGAAAAAAGTGTCATTTGTGGTATTCGGTTTGTTGCTCTGAGGAATGTCTAACAAAAATATCGTCAATGTGGTGTACGTGCGCCGCTTCTCAAATGTGCCCATCGTGTCAGATGGTCCTCTGTGAGCAGATGCTGCGGCACATTCTTCATGCAATATGTATCAGGGCAAAACGGGTGCATCCAGACGTTTTTCAGCTTGCCTCTAAGGATCGGAAACTTTAGTGCCACCTTCAAAAGGATCTTGCTGTTTTTAAGGGCGTGATATTGTACTGCTTCAACCCATGCAAAATCCGTCCCGAACATCTACCTTTATGAACATTGGAGCGATTTTGAAGGAGGCTTGTCCAAGGCCTCTGGATGATATGAGAACCATATCGGAAGACATTTTGTTTCTCACCATGCAGCATCAAGTGTATCATATTATCATATTTCCTGATTTGATCATCACCCGGTACAGCATGAAGTCATTTCATAGTCTAACTAGGCATGAATATTGTTACTAAGAAAAAAAGGCAACCAACCAGCCCTACAAGAAGAAGAAGAAGAAGAAGAAGAAGAAGATGAACACAACAACAATAACACCAACAACAACAACAACAACAACAACAACAACAACAACAACAACAAAGAAGGGGGCATGCCATATGAACTGCGAGCTAAGCTGGTCTCAAATAGTCGGAAACATGACATTCCCTGACCATTATAACGCGCTCACATCCCCAGCTGCGTATCGTTAGAAAGATTAAATTGCTATTTGTTTTATGTATGACTTACATTTAAGGCACATCACATTAAGTAACCCATGTCATAAAGGGCAATTACTGAACGTAAAATTGTTACATTTTACTGATCCTAATAGCGATTCAAGTCATTCGCTGCATACAGAAGGGCCATTAAAATTACCGTCCTTATTAGAGTCGGACCATCTGTGCGTTTATCTACCCGTAGGTGTATGAAACCCCGCAACAACCACTTAAATACTGCATGTGGATTAAGGTCTACTGGTCAGGTAAACATATTTTACATTTGACTTGACTCACAACATTATCTGAGATTACTGGGGTGTCCTTGCTTAGTGATTAGCTTGCTGTTCTAGGAACATTCACTGGGATTATTAGTGTCCATCCCGCTGCTCAGGAACATATGCATAAGCACTGGCTGTAATTTTATCTCGGACAGAATTCCTCCAAATCCACACACATAATTCTACATTCGGATTTCAGTCCCAACAAAGGAACTCATCCATAAGTTAGTTCCGACTAGACACTTAGCAAAATGACTTTCGTCGCTGTGGACGTTTGGCAACATGTTTTAGCTTCGATAGCAGATTGTAAGATCTAATGGTTGTCAGTCAGCGCAGCTTATGAAACCCTTTTGCGTAGGTCCATCTCTCTCTCTGTCTATCTGTACGTCTATTAGACTTTTGCATTCTCGACTTCTCAAAAATAGAAACATGGAATTTTGTGATTTTACATGTGGATTTTCCCCAATTGTCCTTCTACCGAGTCTGTGACAGAGATGATGATGATGCAATTATTAATACATTTGCTATGAATTTATTTATTTATTGTTGCAATAAAATCTTTCTTCTTCTCAGGACCTATTTAGCCAATTGCTTTGATACTGCACACAAAGTCACTTGGGGTCACTTGATACCCATTGTGGCCACCAGATAGCGCTGTGATTTTGACTATTTTAAAGAAGTGTTGTTATGTTAAGGTTTGTTTCAACTTCTTTCCTTAACAAGAATTGTTTACAATGGTATCCCGATATGATCTGACCGAAGAAGATGACCATTCACGAAAATAATGCGGATATGTCAAATTTTGATGAAGTGACAGAATATCAAGCTTTTGGACAATGTGTCACTGCTGCACAAATACGTAGCAACATTACAGTGCATGTGTTGTAATGTTGTAAAAATGTTCTGTGGAATGCTTTGCTTTTTACACACAGATATTCGCGAGGTGGACCATCAAGTCTGGGTTGATGATAATGCAATAAGTATGTACTCCTGACGTGGGAAGCATATACAATGTTTAGTAGACGTTTCCGTGGCCATGACGGATTTTGTAATACTAAACTGACATAATGGCTTATAGCTCCTCTTGGGAATGGTTATTCTTACACCAGAGTTATTATCAGACTTAAAACATAGAGTATTTATGGACTTTCTTTTGGTGTTGTTCATTTTGACTTTGGAACACTTCGATTGGGCAAATTTACATATTGGCTGATACCTTGGTCATATCGAACTCCTTTGTCAATTATTGGTAAGCAATGATACGATACATATGTAGAACAATAAAAACTACACTTTCAGACGCGGCTTGTGTCCTCCTCAACATGCCCTTCATTACACTTTTCCACCAGAATAACCCAATATACTATAACCAAAATACGAGGTTAAGGTTGTTTCATGTAAAATTTGATGTTACGTAAGGGCGAAATATGGGGCATCAAGGCGACAAATATCCTCTAACTAAACTTATTTGAGTGTCCATCAGTGGCAGATCCCCATTTACACCCATAGGAGTGTCCATTGGTAGCAAGGTTCTATTTATACTCATTTGAGTGCCGAATGGGCAAGGTCATATCTTTAATGAGATTCCTTTCCCATCCATTAAAATGGACGGAGCTCGTTCTGGGGCCAAGGCTATGTGACAGTGCTGGACTTTGAATCAGTGGCTTATCACGATCCAAAATTTCTCGTAGTGATATTGCGTATAAGGTTTATTCTGCTAGCTAAAATCACAGATTCCATATTTCCTTCCCGGAAGCAAGAGGCACAAGGGAAACAATGCTTCTTATATCTCCCACCTCCTTTCTAAATCTCTTCTCTCTTCCAATCACTCGTCATTACTGCAAGGGTAAAGGGGTTACTCTCATGGTAAAAGGGTAACTTTCATGGGAAACAAGTGAAACAAAGGGCACGTAGAAAACGAGACTAACAAGAGGGCAACAGGAAGGACACAAGGGTATCGAGGAACAAAGGTAAGGGAGACGAAGGTAACAAGAGGAACAAGGGTAACAACAGGAGCAAGGGGTACAAGGGTAAGAAAAGTAAAAAGGGTAAGGCAAACAAGGGGCACAAGAGGACCAAGGGTAACAAGAGGAACAAGGGGCACAAGGGTAACAAGAGGAACAAGGGGCACAAGGGTAACAGGAGGAACAAGGGAGGGCCACAAGGGTAACAAGAGGAACAAGGGTAAGGGAGAGAAGGGTTACAAAAGGAACAAGGGTAACATAAGGAAAAATGGGCACAAGGATAACAAGAGGAACAAGGGGCGCAAGGGTAGCATGGCACAAAGTACATAAAAAGATAACCCTGCATGTTACAACCGTTAAATTGTTGGCTGCAGGTGGCTTCGACAGACTGCAGTCATTGTTCCTGGGATTTTAAGTGTCCATATGTTCCTAAGTACAGGTACTTAGATTGGATTGATTGGTCGTTTTTCTGCTTGTGCAAAACTCGCCTGGCATGGGACCAGTTTCCCAAGTACAACTTTACCGTACGAAAGGTACGAATGCACAAGACCAGCAACCGTCAAGCCATTATCTAGCAAAACCCCCGACACTTGTCGCTACTTTTGTTCTCAGACATGAAAAACAAATTGTATAAGCATAGTCTTGGCCACATGATTTTTAGTTTGAAACTTTTACGTGTATGCAAAGTGTCATTTACATGATTCGGACCTAGAGATATCAGTTGAAATCACAGTTGAACACACTTACGGTCATAGCAACTGGCTGTAACCGTCATATGTGTCTGAGTTGGTCTCTAAGGTAGTTTCATTAGCTTAAGGAACTGAATCAAAATTGCCTGATGCGAGGTAGGTGTCATTTGTAAAGAATATGTATAATATAGATGCAAGGCGTTATCTCAGTTTTGAGAGGAAGGAATCTTCAAAGAACATCATCGGAAAAGACATACTTTGGTCCCTTAGTCACGTAATATTTGAGCCGTCTTAACATAGAATCGCAAGTGCCATGATGTTTCAATTTATTGCTGGAGAATATTGTGATCCAATGTGTCAAATGTTTCGTCACAGTCACTTACTGGTAATTATCCTGATTCCAAAAATTAATAAAACCTATCAACAATGTTCAGAGCTACAGCCAGAGTAGAGAGCAGCAAGGTAGGGAGCATCAATGTAGAGAGCAGCAGGGTAGGGAGCAGCAGGGTAGAGAGCAGCAGGGTAGAGGGCAGCAGGGTAGGGAGCAGCAGGGTAGAGAGCAGCAGGGTAGAGGGCAGCAGGGTAGAGAGCAGCAGGGTAGAGGGCAGCAGGGTAGGGAGCAGCAGGGTAGAGAGCAGCAGGGTAGAGGGCAGCAGGGTAGAGAGCAGCAGGGTAGAGAGCAGCAGGGTAGAGGACAGCAGGGTAGAGAGCAGCAGGGTAGAGAGCAGCAGGGTAGAGGACAGCAGGGTAGAGACCAGCAGGGTAGAGAGCAGCAGGGTAGAGGACAGCACGGTAGAGAGCAGCAGGGTAGAGGACAGCAGGGTAGAGAGCAGCAGGGTAGAGGGCAGCAGGGTAGAGAGCAGCAGGGTAGAGAGCAGCAGGGTAGAGGGCAGCAGGGTAGAGAGCAGCAGGGTAGAGAGCAGCAGGGTAGAGGACAGCAGGGTAGAGACCAGCAGGGTAGAGAGCAGCAGGGTAGAGGACAGCACGGTAGAGAGCAGCAGGGTAGAGGACAGCAGGGTAGAGAGCAGCAGGGTAGAGGGCAGCAGGGTAGAGAGCAGCAGGGTAGAGAGCAGCAGGGTAGAGGACAGCAGGGTAGAGAGCAGCAGGGTAGAGAGCAGCAGGGTAGAGGACAGCAGGGTAGAGAGCAGCAGGGTAGAGAGCAGCAGGGTAGAGAGCAGCAGGGTAGAGACCAGCAGGGTAGAGGGCAGCAGGGTAGATGGTAGCAGGGTAGAGGGCAGCAGGGTAGAGGGCAGCAGGGTAGAGAGCAGCAGGGTAGAGGGCAGCAGGGTAGAGAGCAGCAGGGTAGAGGGCAGCAGGGTAGAGGGCAGCAGGGTAGAGAGCAGCAGGGTAGAGAGCAGCAGGGTAGAGGGCAGCAGGGTAGAGGGCAGCAGGGTAGAGAGCAGCAGGGTAGAGAGCAGCAGGGTAGAGAGCAGCAGGGTAGAGAGCAGCAGGGTAGAGACCAGCAGGGTAGAGGGCAGCAGGGTAGATGGTAGCAGGGTAGAGGGCAGCAGGGTAGAGAGCAGCAGGGTAGAGAGCAGCAGGGTAGAGAGCAGCAGGGTAGAGGACAGCAGGGTAGAGAGCAGCAGGGTAGAGAGCAGCAGGGTAGAGAGCAGCAGGGTAGAGAGCAGCAGGGTAGAGACCAGCAGGGTAGAGGGCAGCAGGGTAGATGGTAGCAGGGTAGAGGGCAGCAGGGTAGAGGGCAGCAGGGTAGAGAGCAGCAGGGTAGAGGGCAGCAGGGTAGAGAGCAGCAGGGTAGAGGGCAGCAGGGTAGAGGGCAGCAGGGTAGAGAGCAGCAGGGTAGAGAGCAGCAGGGTAGAGGGCAGCAGGGTAGAGGGCAGCAGGGTAGAGAGCAGCAGGGTAGAGGACAGCAGGGTAGAGAGCAGCAGGGTAGAGAGCAGCAGGGTAGAGACCAGCAGGGTAGATGGCAGCAGGGTAGAGAGCAGCAGGGTAGAGGACAGCAGGGTAGAGAGCAGCAGGGTAGAGAGCAGCAGGGTAGAGAGCACCAGGGTATAGGGAAGCAGGGTAGAGGACAGCAGCGTAGAGAGCAGCAGGGTAGAGGTCAACAATGTAGAGGGCAGCAGGGTAGACGGGAGCAGAGTATAGAGCAGCAGGGTAGAGGGCAGCAGGGTAGAGAGCAGCAGGGTAGAGGGCAACAGGGTAGAGAGCATCAGGGTAGTGGGCAGCAGGGTAGAGAGCATCAGGGTAGTGGGCAGCAGGGTAGAGGGCAGCAGGGTAGAGGGCAACAGGGTAGAGAGCATCAGGGTAGTGGGCAGCAGGGTAGAGGGCAGCAGGGTAGAGGACAGTAGGGTGGAGAGCAACAGCATAGAGAGCAGCAGGGTAGAGGGCAGCAGGGTAAAGAGCAGCAGGGTAGAGAACAACAATTTAGAAGGCAGCAAGGTAGAGAGCAGCAGGGTAGAGAGCAACAGGGTAGAGAGCAGCAAGGTAGAGGGCACCAGGGTAGAGAGCATCAGGGTAGAGGGCAGCAGGGTAGAGAGCAGCAGGGTAGAGGGCAACAATGTAGAGGGCAGCAGGGTAGAGAGCATCAGGGTAGAGGGCAGCAGGGTAGAGGGCAGCAGGGTAGAGAGCAGCAGGGTAGAGGGCAGGAGGGTAAAGAGCAGCAGGGTAGAGGGCAGCAGGGTAGAGAGCAGCAGGGTAGAGGGCAGCAGGGTAGAGGGCAGCAGGGTAGAGAGCAGCAGGGTAGAGAGCAGCAGGGTAGAGGGCAGCAGGGTAGAGGGCAGCAGGGTAGAGAGCAGCAGGGTAGAGAGCAGCAGGGTAGAGGGCAGCAGGGTAGAGAGCAGCAGGGTAGAGAGCAGCAGGGTAGAGACCAGCAGGGTAGATGGCAGCAGGGTAGAGAGCAGCAGGGTAGAGGACAGCAGGGTAGAGAGCAGCAGGGAAGAGAGCAGCAGGGAAGAGAGCAGTAGGGTAGAGGGGAGCAGGGTAGAGGGGAGCAGGGTATAGGGCAGCAGGGTAGAGGACAGTAGGGTGGAGAGCAGCAGCATAGGGAGCAGCAAGGTAGAGGGTAGCAGGGTAGAGAACAGCAGGGTAGAGAGCAACAATGTAGAGGGCAGCAGGGTAGAGAGCAGTAAGGTAGAGGACAGCAGGGTAGACAGCGGCAGGTTAGAGAGCAGCAGGGTAGGGAGCAGCAGGTAAGGGAGCAGCAGGGTAGAGGGTAGCATTAAAATCATGTTGGCGTTATGGGCTTTCATTTGTCAAAAAAATTCCAATTTTAATGATTTAATCGTGGTAATTTGTTTCGTTGGGGGGGGGGCTATACCTTGTAAAAGCTTCATGACACAAGCTATTGAATTATCTACTTTTTTGCTTTTAAGTTTAAAGGGCAGGTCTCAAAATGGAAAACCAGATATATTTCACCTAATTTGACCTCCCTCTATACGATAACATGAAAATTACCACGATTTTCGGCTCTGTATTCAAAGTTATTGCTGTTTCAAACTGCTCATTGCATCCTTGTGAACAAAAAGCGGAGATCGTGCTTTTCCCGGAAAGCGTAATGAATATTCATTAAAAATAGATCATGTGACCTAGAGTTGTCCAATGGAAAATGGCGGCACGCCCGAAGCGGGCCAGTCTGTATGTAGTCAACAGTGCTGCGTAAAATTCTGCAGCAAGACAAACTTGGACCGCGTTTCCTTGTTCAGTTACCCAAGGGATGATACTTTGTGGAAACAATGGGTCAAGTTTGTCAAATCATGGAGGTATTACCTCCATGGTCAAATGCAAACGAAGTGATGACTGGGTGCCTGGGTCTGGGATATACATGCAATGTAATGTATGCTCTGAGTACCGTACCATTTTATTATTCACGATTTCGACCATGTCAGCCAAAGTAGCTTAGTAGGCTACTATCGAAGTCGTCAAGAGAAGACACACCAGCCCAGGGCACCAAGCCGCAGGTCAAAGTCAAAGTCCGAGTTTTCAACCTGATAACTGCGCATGCAGAATGAAGTCGACTCAACTCGGTTCTCTTCACAGACATGACTTCATGGTGTACAGTAATGACGGACAGCACATGACGACTTGAGCACCTTGGCTTGGTACCGGAGTCATTAATCTGTCAAACCAAATCCCCCCAATCTGTTTTCCTGTCTGTCTGATCACCCAAACATAAAGCTTTATTTTTTAAAGAAACAATTGTAGTTCTATGTGTCAAAGGAACTCCAAAAATCACGCAGAATTTGTCTGAAAATGCACTAAAAAAAAAAAAAAAAAAAAAAGCAATACTGTTGGTAGAATAGCCTAGTAGTGATAAACACATATTTACTTTTTCAGCATTATTATTTTTCTTCCATTGTCAATGTCAAGGCTGTTGATATTTGGAGTGAATGCGATATTTAATACAGAGAAACTTAAACCCAATTCTGTAAGCCCATGTACCGTTTGAACACTATCAATATGGCATATCAATAGTACATCTATATGAGAAAAAAAACACCCCATTGAATATTTCTATTGATTCTATAGATTTAGCTTTGACTGAATATTATTTTTTTTTTTTTATTTATTTATTTATTTTTTTGGCTTACGAGTTTGACCAGGGCTTTCAAAGTTGTCAGTTTTATGCAGTATACTTAATGGTATTGAAGATCTCATTCAGAAAAAAATTATCTCGTTGAAAAATTCTCACAAAGCATTTCAAAAAAGGTAACTTGTGTATTGCACAAACCTGGTCATGGATTTGATGGAATGGCACCACTATTGATGTGATCCTAAAAAAACAAACCCATTGGGAACTGTACTAAAATCTAGGTCAAAATGCGCACAGCCGGACAGATGTACAACCCGAAAATAGAAGGGGTCCCCCCCCCCATGGGACCGACCCTTAAAAAAAAACAACAACAATAGCAAAACCTGGGGAACAGATTTATTGAAGTCAAGAATTCATAGTATTGGCAACGAGCACAGTGGCCATCCACTTGTAAGGCCTCTGTCAATAATGTGTCCATCCCTCTTAAAAGGCCATTCTTGTGAAAAAAAAAAAAGTGTTGCATTACAATTACATTGTCTGTATGTGGAAAGTGCATCCTTCTTGTAAGGTGGAGAGCACTTTTCAGCTGCAGTGGCAGTGGCCTTAGAAGGGGGAAAACCAATGTAAATTGAATTGTTACCCTTCTCAAGAATTTGTTTCTTATAAATGTACACAAGTTTTCGAATTGATCACAGTTTTTGGGCAAATTTGAAATTCAATGAACTGAATAATCATTTATATTTTCGATGGCAAAATTTTTTTAAATAAACCCAAATCAGCATTTTCTCAGTTTTACTTGCTGAATTTTCAACATAGATATTAAATTCCCACCACCACCACCCCCCCCCCCCCACCCCACCCCCCCAAATATTCCAGACTACCACCACTCAGGAAAAAAATTGAACATTTGACATTTGTTGGTGCTGTAAATATAATTCATTGTGAAGATAATGAATATATTTTCTTCCTCTTCAATAAATTATCCATCACATACCATAGGTGGTGCCACTAGTATTTCACATCCTTATCACCTTTCATCTCGGCAATACGCCTGTAATGTTACACTGATATATATGTACAATTAAACATCCAAACAAACTACATGTGCACATATACACTCAGGGGATAAGCAAGGTGTTAATGCTGCTGTTGTCTAGTTCCTCTGGGGAGAGTGCTTTATTGGTGTGCTGTGTATACAAGACACTTGTTGGTAATGTGTTTGTCCAGAATAACAATGAGGTAAAAACACTGCATACTCAAAGGCAAAGATGAAAAACTGAGCAAGAAAAGGAAAAGTAACTTTGGGATGGGACATGCGCATTGGCGGTATGTTCTGTGTGCTTTCAGTTATGGTTTTGAATCCTTGGTCGGGCCATTGAGGAAGGGGTGTTTCTTTTTTCAATTTCAGACTGAGTATAGGTTCAGAATGAAAATTGTTATTTCTGTCATATGCGTCAAGTCTGAAAAAAGTGCTAGACTAAATATGTGTCCTGTCAACTTAACTGTATGAGGTAATGAAGGGCAGCCAAGCTGTTCAAATGTAAGGAAAAAGGTAAACTTTCAAACTGGAGGGGACATAAAGTTACTTTTCCTTTTCTTGTTTAGTTTTTCATCTTTGCCTTTGAGTATGCAGTGTTTTTACCTCATTGTTATTCTGGACAAACACATTACCAACAAGTGTCTTGTATACACAGCACACCAATAAAGCACACTCCCCAGAGGAACTAGACAACAGCAGCATTAACACCTTGCTTATCCCCTGGAGTGACCCAATATACAAGCTACTGGCTGGGCCCCAGAGGCTTGGCTCAGGTCAGGCTACTGGTGACCTATGTGCACTTTGACCAGGTTATTCCACATTCAAAATAATGTATGTATGGCCATGAAAGTCTCTCTTTATGGAACATTAATTACACTTTTAATCACAGTCTCATAATTTGACTTGTCACAGAATTGTGTGTGGCCAAGAGAGGTATTTATACACACACACAGCAATATATGACCAGTGATGTAAACTGCTGGTTCAACCCATTGGAGTAAAGTGACTAAACTTGTAATCTTGGGTTAAATTCCTGTAAGATAATATATGAAACTGATCAGCAAGTACTTACCTTTCTACTAAATCACACTTTTTGCCTTTAATTGGTGCTCCTCTCTTGATTAGTTCCTGTTTCTACTCAAAGACTGTCCACCTCCCATACTCTGCCATGCCCAGTTAGTGGGCACTCTGTCAGGCTAGGGTGGATAGTACCCCAGAGCCATCTGGTGGTGAAATTTCTGACATGGTCTATTGTTTCAGCCCGGACAGAGTCCCAGGCATGGGTAATCATGTGCAAAGCCTGCAAAAGATCGACTTTCTGAGTTTTTTTCAGCTCTGCCTGTTCCAAGTAAAATTTAACAAGCTGCTTGCGATAATGGGCTTTGAAACATCGGATGATACCGATGCAAACGAAAAAGAATTTACGCTGGCATCACATACTGTGTATACAAGATGCAGTGCAAGTTACATTGTATCGGAGAGCGACGCTGGCAGGTGTCAGATCAACTCGCGGCTTGTGAATACAAACATATAAGGCAGCTAAAGTTTGTTTTAATCCGGACTATTGATCAAATTTAACATACTAATTAACCATTATGTTGACAAGAAAGCATGTCCGGATACGGATACTGAAATTCCGGACTAACAATCAATCTTACAATGGGAGAAATTCGTTCCCTAGAAAAAATGTTCGGAAGCTGAGAAATCCGGACAGTTGAGGTCCGGAGTAAAGAGGTCTCACTGTATACGAATTAATAATCTTGTGAAGTTTCATGACTGTGGGTCCAATAATTTTGGATGTACACACAATATAAGTTTCATGTTACAAGTGAGACATACAAATCGATAAGAACAAATCTATATCACCCCTTGCTGGGGGCATTAAAAGAAACAGAAGGAACTGCACATTTTATATATATATATATATATATATATAAATAGTATATGCAACAGTTTATAATATTTCTCAACCCTTACTTTATCATGTTTATTCTAAAGAGCAATGAGGGTAAGAATAGCAACAAGAGGTCCAAGGACCTCGTGCTCTGCTGTCACCAAGGCTAAATATTGCAGTTCCATCTTGATTTCTAATTTCCCGAAATGCATGCCCTCCATAACCTTGAGAAAGTGGTCAAGATCATCTATGTCGTGCAATAGGAGACCTCCAACTGTTACTAGACATTTTGAATTTAATGTTTTCAACATATTTTGGTCCATATCTTCAATTATGCTGTATGTGGCACCACCAAATTTCAACAGGTGCAACCTACTTGACCTTGATTTTTATACCCTTTTTAAGTCCTGAAAGTTATATGGAGTTGACTTGAAAACTGTAGACTGTATGGCGATGCACTGACAAACACGAGTGATTATATACGCTCTGCGACCTATGGTTAGCAGAGCTAAAAGAAGGGGAAATTATCCTTTGTTTTCTGTGCTGTGCAAGTGTATCAAAAAAGGTTGTCAATATTAGCAAGCAATCAAGAGTGTGGTGATGTTGGCCACTGGAAAAAGGCCATTTCATTACACCTATACTGGTGTGCAGCATCTACAGATGCTAAATATACAAGGACAAGCAGAAGTAATTAAGGCAAAAGGGAGGCCACACTACACCACATACAGAATAAAGCAAAGCACCCAAATTTTGAAAACCAGATATAATAGACCTAAGCTTGCCAAATTCATGTAGAATGAAGACCATCTGAGAGTATAAAATCTTGTTGAGGCTTAAAAAAAAAAAAAATTAAGTGTGCTTCCCCTCATGAACCAAAATTTTTTTTTTTGGGGGGGGGGGGGGGCAGGTAGGCAGATAATTTGGGTGGGTCGGTAGATGCTTTTAATTTTTTTTAGAGAAAGGTCGTTCCAGTTAGGGGAAACAAACCATTTTTTTGCCTTACAGTGACTGATTTTGACCTAATATTTCAAGATCACTTGAGCTTTAAAAAGAAAACAATCACATAAAGGATACTGAGAGAAACATGCTTATTCATGGCTGCATCAGTGCTCATGTGCTTACACTCACTCATACTGATCGTGCCAGGAGCACGACTTGGATTTAATCAATTTTGAAACCTGGTAAGGATGTGTCTGTCCAAAGTTATATTCACAGAGAAATACTAATATACAACACAATTTTTTGTATTAATCAAAATGTATCTTATATCAGGATCTAAAGGAGCTGTGCTCCTGGAAGAGGCTTTGCTGAAACCCAAACTGTTGAAGGACACTGGCAAGCTTTCACCAGTGTACCAGACTTCCATCCTTGAAGCAAAATACAGCTTGGATGTACAATTTGTACCTAAGAATGTTGCATTCTCTTACTGGGGGGATGTATGTGAGGTGAGATCACAAGAGACATTTCTTCTATGTTTACATCTATTTAAGCACTTATACACATGCTTCTCTGGGATGAAAGTTAAATACATATCCCATGCAAATCACGAAATTACCCAGTTTGTTATGAAAATTCAAGCCAACATATGGTTAGCCATATGCATCCATGGGGCTTTCTCATTTACAAACTTTCAAAATGCTTTGTATTATCATAACAAATGGCTGTGTGGTTAACCAAGTCAAGATGCCTCCGATTACATGTATTGATCACAGCTACATGTAGTACCTCAATTTATCTACACATGTAGGACAAAAATCCCACTTCAAAATGGCCCATTAAAACTAAGGTCAGCATCTTGTAGAACTTGCTCATCTCAGGGAACTTTTAGTATGTACACAAAATGTTGCTATACTTGTATAGTTACCCCCCCCCCCATTAAGATTGAAAAAAAAATACGCACACATATTAAATGTTTTTCATTAAAAATGCAAATAAACACTTGACAGCCAGTACCTTTAAAACCCAATCATCGCAAATGTACCCCCCCCCCCCATGACATTGAAAAAAGGCCAAGGTTGCTGAATGTTGAAGTATACTTAACTTCCCACAAGTTGCTTCCACAGTATAACTTTCATGATCATAGCTTTATTTTTTTCTTTTTCAAAAGCTACTGCATCCAAGAAGAATGGACAAAAGGAACACATGCAAGAGATGCCACACAAACATGACCACAATCATCAACTATACCCTGTTGGCCTGTTCAGGCCACAGGGTAAAAATTATGAAAACAGGCCACATCTTTACTTCAGGCCAGTTTTGGCCACTTTACGGGGGGAAGGGTTAATCATGATCTACGAATTTGGCTTGATTTCTTTTTTTTTTTTTTTTTTTTAGAATTTGCACTGCAAATAATTGGGAATTTGTTCCAAGGTTATGCTGAATGCCTGTCCAACTAAAGGCATGTGCATGGAGAGGCACAGACACCAGACTCCGCAGACACTATCTCCCAGCTGCGAACGTCCCGACATAGATACCTCTGTCAAGGAGTTTGTGTCCTGTTACTGCTCTAACCAGTTGGTCCAGTGAACTGACACAAAGTTTAGAATGTACTTTGCTGATTTAGTATCATGCCAGTTCATCCAGGTCTACAGGGGCCTCATGATACCCCTCAAAGACCAAAGATGGGAAACGGTCACAGACTATGTTGACCACACACGATGGCAAGGGCACTTGGATGTTCTTTCCCAGGAATCCCAAACTCCACCGAACGAACTGCCCACAGGCAATGTATCTGTAGTGTCTGCAAAAAAAAAAAAAAAGTGTTGACCATTTGACTAAATACATGCATACTGATAATGAAAGCTTCTATGACAAAACCAGATGCATCAGTGCTTGACATTAACTGATGTAGAGGGTTAGTATTTGTAAAATATTACATTAGAAAGACTAGGCAAGTATTGATAAGAGCAGATACACTGTGTACCAAATGTGCCTGACTCCTTTGATCATTCACTGGACTCATCAGAGGTTAATGCATACCAGGGTAATAACTAACCACAAGTTCAGCATAACTATGTCTTACGCTCATAAGTACAGGGAGTTGATATCTTTCAACCCCACCACTGTCCTTTGTATTGTATTACATTTCTTACAAATAATGTGTGCATTATCTGTGCTGAATGTAGGAGTTGTTGCAATGTCAAGCCTGAAGTGTCTTGGTGAACATTCTTCATAAATATTATGCGCAAAGACATATACATGTATGTGTAACAAGATGACATTATAGTTTAAGTTGTCTGGTTTCTAGAAAGTTAAATAAGAATGGTAATAATTTCCCTTCCAAAACATGAACATCCATAGTCAGGCTCTTAGGAAGAAGCCCTCTAAACAGCAGTATCATCTAAAACATTTTATCATGATGATTGTGTGCCTGTATATTGGAGAAAATGCAATGGTAAGGCAAGAAGGGTACAGCAGACAAAGAGCATACCTTTTGCTCTTTTGGGCCTAACAGCTTGGAAATATCACAAACCAAAAAAGTTTGGTTTCTGTCATAAGCTTAGTCCCAGCTGATTATTACAAGTGTCTGCTTCGGGTACATGTAACAGTCCAACATTCTGCTCTGAAATTTAATAAGTCAGTGGTGAAACAGACATTACACTCTTGTTTGGAAACTACATGGAATTTATAACAAGCCTAAGAAGAGAAAAGAACCCCACCCCCCCACCCCACCCACACACACACACACACAAAATATGGTACCTGTGAGAGGGACCAGCCCAAGCTCCATATTCTTGTATTGTAGGTAAGCACAATCAAGTGCATACCTAGCTAGGCATACTTGTGCAAACCCAGGGTGTTGAGTGATGCACTTGATGTTCATCCCATCGTCTAGCTCCTGATAGACTGGCTCCCTCTTTATCTGCTCCAATTCGTTCACTCATGGCAACAAGAGGATTCTTCCTCAGTGGGCACAGGTTGACAAACCTCACATAGGCATCTGCATACATATATACATGTATGAAAGTTTAAGTCATCCAACTCCTACATGTACCATGAGATACAAATGGTCTCTTTGTTTTTTCTCAGAGATAAGAGATACAAGAAAGAAACTGATTCATGTTACCTGGTCTGCAGTACATGTATATGCATGGAAGTTCATTTCATAAAATGGATACATGTGCCACAAGATAGAAAGGGCGTGTATGTGTTTTTTTTTCTCACAGATACAACACACATGAAAGAAATTACGTGTGCACATGCCATAAACTTGCATGTCTGCTTTGAAACATGACTGATCTGCATACACGTAAAATGCTGACGGGATAATGTAATTATCATAATCAGGATAATACACATACATGTATAGTGTTCTGGCTACATTTCCCACAAATTTGCATGTCTGTTTGCCTGGGAAAACCAAAATCAACTCAGGGCCAGAATTCTATACAATAAATAGTTATAAACATATTATGCACTGTACCCATTAAATTTGCTTTCATTAGTGCAGTAAACATGCCATATGACCAGATGGCACATCATTTACAAAAAGGGCAAATGAAGGAAGAAAATATTGGGGTGCCATCAAGGAAGAGAAGTACTAATCACCCAAAGTTACAACTGTCAGACTTGTATCTGCAGTAGGCCTACAGCAGTTACAAACTCTTGATTATAACCTACCCTCCCGCCTTGAAATGGTCACATCTGGCAGCTGATCATATATATATATGCACATAGATGCATTTACAAATATTGAACAACCCATATGTTTTCTATTAACATGTCTCAAAGAGGTAAATAACTTGACCACTAGGCCTATAACTCTTGTACACACAAACACAAGATTGTGTTGTGCTACGTTTTGTAACCCAAGACAGCACCGAGTTTAACTGAAAACTGTAATAATGAAAAAAAGCTCAAGTCAGAAGCATAATTTAAAAAAATTACAGAGTCTCAGTGTATTAGTGCATGTATATGTTTTCAGTAACTCTGATTTAGGTACAGATGGATGGCATCCATATTTCCTTCAGTCTCAAGATGCAACATCCAATGTATATTTCTGTTAACTGGCATTGCAGTTCCCCCATGGACATCATGGTTGATTACCCATGTTGCTTGTGGTTTTATTCCTTATTTTACATACAACCTGTTGCCAATAAAAAGCGGAAGATGTTGCCTGCACTTTTCACATGTGCCCATTCACTAAGCTCTAAGCTATATAAATCCTGACGAAAGCTTTACTATTTAAGCCCATCATCAGATTCAACCTTTCGCAAAAATAGTGTGTGAAGTACCAGTTAATTACTCACAATTTCCTGTTATTATGATACAACATCACGTATCTGGTGTTTACACTCAGCATGGGCCTGACTGAATATTTTTCTTTTTTCTTTTTTTTTTCAGAATAAGTTTATCAAAGTATTGAAGGGTTGTTATACAAAACAGTGGCATTGACTTTTTTGTAAATAGTTTGTATTTCAAATGTACAAAAAAAAGTAAATGACAGCATTACTATCTGACAAGAATGGAGATGACAAAATGTGATTGCATCAATTATGTCTGAATAAAAAAAAAAGTTCATTTTTAAAAAGTGATACCAGTTACCACAGACTTGTTGTAATACCATAGATATAATTCAAAATTGAAACAGTATAAAGGAGTCTAGGCTCCTTGTTGGTTTAGAGGGCATAGTTGTTTTAAAGTAGTTGATTTAAAACTCAGAACCCATGTCTTATTTGAAATTGCAATGGTGAATCCATCAAAGTTTGAGCTGCACACATACATATTCACCAAGCAGAGATTAGTAGTGTAGGTCAGTGTTTTTGATGCACAGTGAATCTAAGATATCACTAGGAAGCCTAAAATGCTGTAAAATGTTTAGGCAAAGAATACATCTGAATGCTACTACAGCACACTACTACCACCTCCATACATGCAGTAGGTTGTAATTGTACTCACACTTGTTCAGAAATAGGCATTAACATTCTATCATCAGGTCATCGGGAATCCAAAACCTGTCGAGAAATGTAAACAATAAAATTGAATTGGTAGGATATCAATTCTGAGCCAGGAGCCAGGGACAATGCCAATGGCCAACAATTGAACCGGCTTAACCGTTAACGTTAGTCGTTACAGGGCCTAGGCCTACTCTGAGTACTCAGCCTACAACTGCCGACTGCAGCAAAATAGACATCTTAGACTATTGTACTTCTTCATTGAGTCTGACTGCCCAAATCCTCTCCGATCGTCTCATTCATCTACTCTTTTACTTCGTGGATTTATTGGGCAGGGATCCTTTCCAAGCTCAATTGAGCTGTCAGTGTCAGGTTATGCACGACGCCCACGACCAAGACGAGCATTGCAATGCAGCACGTGCTACTGTCACTCATTCTGTTCGGGGTTTCTTATTTAAATAGCAACAACCGCACAAAAGTCTCAATTTTAAGTGCTGGTCTCAGGTAGCCACAAATATAATTCATATAATCACTTTTTAAACAATGACATTGACTTGTACATTTATAGTCGCATGATATGAAACTCTTTTGTTTACCAATCTGTGTTCCCCACGCGTCGCGGCGGTGCTGCACCGTAATGTTGCCCCCCAACTTCCATGGCTTCTGGATCGGCAGCCCTCGCCACTGGCTCATACCGCCACTCAACTAGTGGCAGGTTGACAGATTACTCAGAATCTCTTTCCCTCGCACCATCATACAGGCCCAGATTCTCTCCAGACACAAGGGAGTCTGAGAACTCCGAATTGCTGCCACTGTCAGACATGTTATTTTGCTTTCCGTCTTCTAAAAGTGTCACACCCGTGACGTCACGAGTGTGCAACCCAATCATCGGCCGTTTCCGTGAACCTGCCTCTTTCGCCCAACAGAGAACCATCACCCAGCGACATTTGGCGCGAAAAAATATACGCGTGGTATCTGAGTACGATGATTGACAAAACTGAAACTTTAAAGTTATTTTGAGACCTGTCCTTTAAGAATAACCCCATAGTCACACGTATATACAGATTTGATGGGAACTATACTGTAGGTATGGCTAATAATGCATGGTTCGAATTGCGTTGAATTAAAAGTGGTTTTTGCTCGAGGTACTTTAGGGCCTTTATAAAACCAACACACTAACATGCTGGGTCATTGGATTCTTATTGATGACTTTTTAAATCATCTGCCAAGATGGAAAGCCGGACGTTTGATTTTGTCTTGTGTACATTAGTACGGAGTTAACACTGTGCCATGTTCTATCCATGTTATTTTAAAATTGTGAGATTTAGGTCTAATAATGAAATTGTTTTAGTCGATAATTTTTGTTTTCTTTAAGATTTAGTAGTATGCCTCAAGGATTTGTTTTCATAGACATGTATTGTATTTGAAACTGTCTTATGATGAAGATTTTGGTTTCTTATAAATCTGTAGGGATATTCTTCATGGTGGAAGTATGCCTTTCATGATCCATAATGAATGTCTCCCTTCCTATTTTGTATCTTCAACTATTTTGACTTGGAGATGATGTTTTCCCTTATCTTGGAATGTTATTATGATAAAATTGACTTATGGCAGGAAGAAGCGTCTCCAGCAACCTAACACTTTTATACCATATATATATATATATATATATATATATATAGTTTGAGTTATCGTGAATTCCTGCTACACCAAAGAGTCTTGCTAGAATTTTAGCAAACGAATCATAATCTTACATGACAGACCAAACTCTTCTCTTGTACCATCAAGTTTCAAAACTACCTATTTTTCACCTTGCAGGAGTCTAAGTTTGCATCGTGTTAGTTAAGACTTAGGTAGTTTCCAGTATAACATATTATTGTATTGACAGCTCGTTTTAGCTCGACCCTATTATCGTCCTCAGACGAATTAATTAAGTAAAAATATCTTTATTATCAGTCACAACAATGACATTTATCATAAGTCAATACATTAATATGTTATACTGAAAACTACCTAAGAAGACGACTTCAGAAAGTCTACGTATAAGTTACATTTAGAAAGGACACCTAGGGCATCTTGAATTATTTCTCCTACTGATAAGCTGGTCCTTTCGAGAAACAATATTTTATTTTAGTAAATATGCAGTGCATGCCGCGGACAAAGTCAGGAATACATCTGTAATTTTATACAGAGGTGCTATCAAATGTATACATTTCATCCTGCTTTACTGCGCATTGTGACATGCAACATTGTAGAAAATATACGACCTAGGAAAAACGTTTGCAAAGCAACCAATCAGTTTGTGTCTTTGTGAACACTGGGTACCAGCTGGAATGGTGTAATTTTTGCCTACCATAAATTATATGACACTGACATTCTAAAATGTGGTGTGTCTGATTAAAAAAATCGTTATTTTTGAATATTGTATTACACATGAGAAGGCAGTAGCATATACCAAAAAGTTAGAAAGACATTATTCTCGTATTATACTTCTAAGGATATATATCGATTAAATGTTTGAAGATATTCAAGATAAATAAATCAAAAAGCTCCAGGTAAGAACAAACAAAACCAATTCTTTGCATATTTTTTACATATGTACATATCTGCATGTTTTATAATTTTGAAGATGTTTAACATTTGAGTTTGGGATGTTCCGGTATAGAGCCGTCTTAACACAGAATCCTACGTGGCATGATATTTTAATTTATGCTGGAGTACATTGTGATCCAATGTGTCAAATTATTATAGTTTTGAAAATTTTCATGACTTACAGTTTTTCATATTCCCGTTTGCATAATTTGTTGCAAATTTGAACATTAAACGCAAAATTTTATCTAAGAGGCTGCCATCATGCTCAGCTTGGAATAGCTATATCTCTGGTCTAAAGATTCACGTCCATCTGATTTTCATAATTTGTAATACTAGTACTCTAAATACGAAATGATCAGTTTCAGAACTTCGGTCAGGTTCTTGTGAATAGGCTAACGAAAGTTTTTTCTTTTTCTTTTTTTTCTTTTTTTTTTTGCAAATAAAATTACGACTAAAAGAAATAGAATAGAACACAAATGAAGAATGTACAATTTATGCTCTCGCATGAGACATGCAGACAGCGATGTCACCACAGCCACGAAGTCCATGTCGATTGTGATAAATAGTTAAGATATTGCAATGGAAGTGGCATTTTTATAGTCCATCACTTTGTTATTCGCCGTCAAGACATTAGTTTGCGGTGCAATGTGCGAGTATCCAACGATAGCTCACATTACTGAATGCGTCAATCAATCCTCATTTTGCAATCATCGGCATTTACAACGTCGGCAAATAGTATAATATAGAAACAAAATGTGTCGACAAGGATAATAGGTTCATGTTCAAGTCGCCAAAATGAGGAAGTGTACTTACAGGTTTCTCGGAAACGATATAATAGTCTACTTATGCTGTAATGTGAAATAAACTGCCGAGAAGATGTCTTCTGATTGACTTCCTCCTTAAAATATTTTCATTGTTTATCCATTAACTCTTTCCAAGCCAAGTTTTGCTGGAGCATTCTTATGGTGTCTGCTCTCTTATGGTAATTATAAGCGTGCTGGTAAAAATTATGAATGATAGGGTTAATTGACAAGGTTTACGAAATAGAAAAAACCCAGGTTTTCTCTCCTTGCGACAAACGATCTGTCGCAAATATTGCAATATACAACAATTATTGGTAAGAAATAAAAGAGGATGCACAAATAAATCTAACAAAAGTTATGATATGAAGTGGGGTGTTGATTTGAATTTTTCCCAGTCAGTTGGGTCATTTTCTCCAGTCCCATGATCAACCTCCAGGGACCAACATTTAAGGACTGATTGTAGTTTTGTGGTTTATTTACTAAAAAACTTATCTCCGATGTCTCTCTGGAAAAAAAAATGAGTAGAAGTGCGAAGTATGGAAAATCCAAAAAGACTGGCAGTAGCAACATTAGAACATGGATCTTTTTATCCAGTGGATTTTTAAAAGATGTATAACGCCTATTTTTGGATTATATTTAAGGGCAAAAAATGAATTGATGACACGTTTGTCTTGATTGGATGATTCCTCGATAATGTAAGTCAAAATGGCCATACGTAGATGTGGCCAAACTAATGGTACATGTACATATTACACATATAAGACCGAAATATAATTATGACAGCATGTTATATGACTGATATACACAAAATATCCCATTCTGCCGATATTCTGGACAGCAAACAAACAAACACGGCCATCAGTAGCCACACTAGCCTATAAAATTTGTTATCCAGAAGACATTAATATCTAAACTCCTGACTAAACAAAGGCGCCCCCTTTGATTTAACATGAGCTGCTCTCAATTTGGTCTGTGTAGACAAAACGTGTGTCATGGATTACTGTGTAACCTGGACAGGACAGCTAGGAGTATGCCTAAGTTTTCACCCAAAAACTAGATGGTCTGTAGTTGAGATAACAACCACAAAGGTGCCAAAAAGGTGTCTCATATTGGGGTGCCTATCGGCTTAGTATAGACTCCTGGCAACACAGGGATCAATGGGAATCCATAATGCTACAGATTATTCACAGCTCTCTGAATTTGACAGAGGCAGGATCATTGGCATATTGGAGGCTGGCAGTACTCAGTGTGAGGTTCCCAGGAGAATTGGGTGCTCCGGGTTATTGGTACAGATGTGGAGGGATCATTTTCAACGAACAAGAATGCAAGAGAAAAGCTGAAATTTTGAAGACCAAGACTTCCAGATGTAAGGGACAACCGTTCCCTGGTGGAGTACCCAAAGCAACTCAGGTTCTTTTTGGCTGAGAGGTTTAATCCCCAGTGGCACCATACTTCCAACATTGTGACATCAGGGTACACAATCAAGAGAAGATGTTGGCTGAAATGAGGTCATATCCCCCTGCCATCTGCATACCTATCGATCTTGTACACAAGGCTGTGCATACAGTGGTGTCAGGAACATGGTGACTAGACCCTGGTTAGTGCAGGAGTGTGATGTGGTCTGGTAGGTCACATTTTTACCTCAATGTTAATGATGGGTTAAACGAATTTATTCAGATAGAGTTATGGATGGATGCATGATGCAACATGACTTTATGGAGAAGGCAGCGTCATGATGTAGTGGACAATCATGGACAGCAAGAACAGAACTCATCAGGATAGATGAGACTCGAATAGGCTGGTGTCATGTGAATCATATACTGCAAAGAGTTGCCCAATGGTTCCAGCAATATTTTGCGCTACTGTTCCAGCACGACAATGTATGGCCACACACAGCACTAGCCAGCATGCAGTACCTCCAGCAGTACAACAACCGAATGTAGCCATGACCAACCCAATGTCCTGACCTGTCCCCCGTTGAGCACTTATGACATCTCCTTGGCCATGGAGTCGGGAATGCAAAGAGTGAACCTGCAGCCACCGTGGACCAACTAGCACAATGGCTCACAGAACAATGAAACAAAATGCAACAGGTTGAGATAGACAAAGTCACCAGCAGCATGCCAAAGACAATCCAGGCCTGCTTGCAGAAGCATGGGGGCCACATGCACTACTGATGCCTGCAGACATACCAAGTCTCACTCATTGAGTGTGTATCTAACGCATTCCAGTGTCATGTCACGTTCTTACGCCAAGACATAAAATTCTCCCGCATTTAAACGTATTTGTTCCCTCCCATATTTCCAAGACACTTCTTTGCTTACAAAGCATGCTAGCCCAGCATATGGATCACAGATGGTATCTTTTTGGCCCAGCGATATGAATTCAGGACCCTTGAAAATGTGAAATAAGGGCCCTCAATTGCATAAGATTGCACCATTTTGCTTTGCAACTTTCTATTTTTTTTGGGGGGGGGGGGCATCCCCCGCATTCCCCTTGCAAACAAATCTTACCCTTTGCAGTTCTTCCAACTTCAGAGCTCTGCGCCTGCAGCCTTGAAACACACAAACAAACAAAATGGTCCTCTTTCAGGGCCACTAGATCCTCCCAAAAGAGATAATAAAAACATTGGTGCAGCACAATAACCAACTTCCCACACACATCCTTACACGTATACCAAATGTCGACAGGGTACCTTGGAATTTTGGCCAGGAGTACATCCTAGTGCATAGTTTGACTGTAAAAATAAATTAATAAATGAATCTGTGACTTTTTTTCAAACTACTTCTTCCCACTGAGATGATTATGAGAATACACCATTGCACAATGGACTTGGACACACTCATCTGAAAGACGTAAAGATCAGTCCATTAGAATCATCTGACTTGCTGTCATGGCCAGAATGGGCACCGTTGTACTGATGGGATGGGAGTGCAAATGCAAGGGGTAGGGTACATTTTGTGTAGCACATTGGAGTCCAGCAGTCATACGTAAGTTGCCAGCCATTGCCAATAAGCAAGGGATGGCACTCAATTGATGTGCTGGTTCAACCTGTCATCATTGGAAAGCAATCACATCCGAGATTTATTCTGCTTTTCCCTTTTAGCAGCACATGCAATGTACAGAGAAGAATTGTGTACCTCACCATACACATTACGTATGCCACAGGATTTAAATCATGCAATGCATCATCTTTCAACCAAAGGCTTTTTGCACACTTTAAGAAGAATTGGCAAGCCTGGGAACTCTTCTGCATTTTCTGAAATAAATCCTTCTTGCCGTGACCATATAGGGAGCTGTTGCTACTACAAGGGGTGATGGGTGATGACGTGAAATGCAATGAGGCATTTGGTTATGTCATCAGTATATATATATATATATATATATATATATATATATATATATATATATATATATATATATATATATATATATATATGTATATATGTATATATGTATATATATATATATGTATATATATATATATAT